>PVHX01003389.1:0-144314 GCA_004024805.1 Geosciurus inauris
TGAAGAAATGTTTGTCATCTCTAGCTATTAGAGAAATGCAAATCAAAACTACCCTCAGATTTCATCTCACCCCAGTCAGAATGGCAGCTATCCAAAATACCAGCAACAATAGGTGCTGGCGAGGATGTGGTGAAAAAGGTACACTCAAGCATTGCTGGTGGGACTGCAAATTGGTGCAACCAATCTGGAAAGCAGTTTGCAGATTTCTTAAAAAACTTGGAATGGAACTACCATTCGATCCAGCTATCCCACTCCTTGGCTTATACCCTAAAAATTTAAGAACAGCACACTACAATACAGCAGTCACCTCAATGTTTATAGCAGCACAATTCACAATTGCAAAACTATGGAAGCAACCCAGATGCCCTTCAATAGATGAATGGATAAACAAACTGTGGTACATACACACAATGGAATATTATTCAGCAATAAGAGAGAATAAAATTATGGCATTTGTAGGCAAATGGATGGAATTGGAGAACATTATGCTTAGTGAAGTAAGCCAATCCCCAAAAACCAAATGCCGAATGTTCTCTCTGATTAGTGGATAAGAATACATGGGGGGGGGAGTGGGAACTGGAAACATTAGAAGAAATGCAGGAACTCTAGACGTGGTTGGGGGAGGTGGGAGGAAGGAAAGGGGAATGGGCATAGTAATGATGGTTGTTTGAGACGGTCATTACTACCCCTGGCACATATATGAAGACTCTAATGGTGTGACTTTATCTGGTTTGCAATCAGAGAAATGGAAAAACTGAGCTCTGGTTATGTACTATGACTTGAAATGCATTTAAATAAAATAAAAAAATAAAAAAAAAAGAAAAAAAGACCATATCACCTTAAAGTCTTGAATATATATAGCCTGTGTGTTAGGGTGGGAAAGCGTGGAAGAAGAGAGAAGACAAGCAATGACTGTCGAGAGAGGCCTTGTAACATTGTTGTAGATAATGTTCTAAAAAAGATTGTAAGCTCTGTGTCTTTCCCTAGAAACATTATTTTTTCTTCATTGTCTTCACTGCAAAAGAACAAGAAACAGATGGATAAGTAAAAGGAGTAGTTTAGAATTCCAGTCGTTCTTTCTCTGGATTTCAAGAAATTCTGCTTCTCGTGTCCTTTGGATTTGTGGTTTGCTTTGTGGGGAGTATAAGAGTTTCAACAGCTGTCCAGCATAGAAATCAAAACAGATTCAATTTCTTTTTAATTCAAACATTTTGTTAATAAGAAATGTGTCCTGAGTCTCTATCTTACATATCTTTTTTACTCCAGGCCCTGCCTGGGCACTCAATAAATATTTGATTACACTTAGAGCAAGGACACACAGGGAGCCAGAAACCTGCAGGGGGCTCTGATTCACTTTTATTTAACTTGTGACCTTAATCAGACATTAATTATACTTTGTCCATGAATTGGCAAAAACAATACTTAAAGTTTTTTAAAGATGTTTTTAAATCTAGAACTTGTGTTACTTATAATTTTAGTATGTTACAACATAAAAATGTAAAATATTACTACAAAATGGCATCCTAAACCATAATTTTAAAATATGAATAGTTTAAATAGTATTAAAGAATAAAAAAAAATGTAATTCTATGAAGAATAGAACCAGTAGTCTTATTTATTCATTTATTTTTTGCTAGCATAGTGCAGTATTACCACATTAAGTACATTTTGATCTATTGTAGATTTCTAGGCCTTGGAGACTCAGCTGTCTCTATTGAGTCTTTGCCAATTGGGGAGTAAATTTAGTAGGAGGAAAATGTGCCAATCACATTACCGTTCAACTTTCAAAGAAGTCCTAGGCTCAAACTAGTGCTTTCCTTCTGTGACCATATTTAATATCCTTTGACTCTTGCCAGGCAGTATGCTAATCATTTGCCTGTTACCCTCTGGTAAGCAATCCTATGAGGTAGATAGTAATTTAGTCCTGTTTTCATGGATGAGAAATCGATGTCTAGCACATTAATCAATGAGTAGTTATTGGTTCCTTTCATGTCCAAGCACTGGGTGGAGGGAGGCCACAGTGAGCTTGACTGACTAAACCCCTCTTCCTATAGAACTCATAGTACAGAGGGAGAAGACTGAAAATGAGCAGAAAAAAATATAATTTTAGATAGTGACGAGTGCTATGAAGAAGATAAAACAGGATAATGTGATAGAGACTACCAGAAAGGAAGGAAGAACTTCAGCTAAAGTGATCAGAGAAGGCCTCTGTAGGTAGGTGACATTGAGAGGAGAGCCAGTGATGATAAGGGACAGCTGATGCAGATTCTGGAGCAGTACTGGAAAACATCAAGGATCCCTGAGAGAAATGAGACTGAGCACCCCCTGTTTCAAGAGCCTGGTTACATCCTGTGAGGCTAGAATATAGACAAAGTGGTCAAGCAGGAGAAGAACATGTAGGTCTTGGGATGCTGATTGTAGGGGAAAGTGCCTGAGCAGTTTTAAATAGGGTAAGTTATGATTGGATGTTATATGTTTTTAAATTTCATTTTGAAGTAACAGACTTCAAGTACAGCTCACAGAATTTTTTCCCTTGAATCAGTGAGGATGGTTTTAAACCTTATGCTTATGATTCCCTAATAGTGTGTGTTTCTCATGAACAGGGATATTCTCCTGTATAACCATAATATAGTCATCAACATCAGAAAGTTATCATTGATCCATTCCTAATATCTAATGCTCAGATCCCAATCAAGTTTTGCCAGGATTCTGTAATGCTCTCAACTGCTTTTAGTTAGATGTCCTATTCAGTCTAGACCAGTTCCTTCTTATTTCCTTGATTCTCATGAACATTACAACTTTGAAGATTACAGGTGGATTATTTTGCACAATGCCACCAATTTTAATTTGTTTGATATTTCCTTGTGCTTAGATTTAAATTGTCGATCTTTGGGATATCTGTTAAGTAATGCTGGAATCTTTTCATTGATTCCTGTTAGATAGACCACAGTGTTTAATTGCCCCGTGAGTGATAGTATGCTCTTTGATCCCTGATTAAGGCGATGTCTGCCAAGCTTGTCTGGCATAAAATCATTTCTTTCCTTTATCATTAGCAAAGACTTTATGGAGAGCTTCTTTGAGACCAGGCAACTATTCCACATCTTATCATACTTTTAAGCTTCCAATTTATTTATGTGTTTGTGTATATTTGTGTTTTCAGTAAGTAGATTTTAGATCATTATTATCATTAATTATTTGCATACATGAATTGCCCTCCAGTGTGGGCAGTGGGACCATCGTCAGGTTGGCTTCTAGCACCTTTTGACATGTTCCAGCATTTTGAACTCTTCTTTACTTCTGATGCAATTAAATATTATGGGCTCTTGTATTCTGCCTGCATCAGCCTTGAGATCAGCCATTCTCTAATGAGTCCTGGTTTCTTTCAGTGAAAACATTACATCTAGAATACAGTGTCTGGGCATTATATGTATTCATTGCTATTGAGGTGTCACCATTCAAGACCTGAGTATACAGAGCCAGGGAATATATATACATGTAGTCACTGCTTCCTTATTTTTGTATCTATTTTTATTTTTCTATTTATGTACACTGATCCCTTGTGTCTTCAGGGAATTGGTTCCAGGATCCTCCTTGGATACCCAATGCTCAAGTTTCTACTATAAAATAGTGTAGTATTTGAATATAACCTACATACATCCTCCTGTATAATTTAAATCACTGCTAAATTACTTATAATACCTAATACAATATAATATGTAACTAGTTGTTAAACTGCATTGTTGAGGAATGACAACAAGAAAAATGTCAACTACAATAAAAATATCTGCACATACTTAGTACCAATACAATTTAATTTTTTTTTTACAAATATTTTTGATCTGTGGTTGGTTGAGTTCAAGGTCACGGAACTCCATGAAATACAGGGGACTGGGTGTGTATTTAAAAAGGGGTTTACACCAATGCCTTCTGTTTTAACCCAGTTATTAGGATTCATTCTAGATTTCTTTTCCATTTATAGTTCCCTTCCTGATTGAGAAGTAGGGTTCCATTTTCCTTTATGTATCTACTTATCTCATCAGTCCCCCAGAGTATAAACTGTCTTGTGTCATCTCATTTCCTAAGTGGAGGCACTCCTCAATCCACTTGGGCTTTTTCACTCTGAACTGAGATCCTCCACCTTATTCCTCTAGGGTTCTTTTTCCCCAGTCCGTGTTGCTGCCTCCCCCATGCAGTGCCTCCTCACCTGACTTGAGCTCTTGCTCCCCACCAAAGGCCCCTTCTGCAGGTACTGTCTCCTTATCTCACTGCTCTGCCTCCTTCTTGAGGCCATCACAACTTTGCTTTCCTTCTGTACTAGTATGGACACCAGCCTTGCTCTGCACCTCCTCAATTGTGTTAGGACCCAGTTGTTCAGAAAGGGAAAAGAAAGAGTTGATACTTGTTTTCAAATGCTCAGTGTGTTTCTCGCATGAGAAACAAAGTAGAGTTCAGACTCCAGTGCAATGGGCAGCAGGTGATGCTGGTGCAAACAGTGGGTGGTAGTGGAGATGTTCAGAAGAAACATTAAATACTTTGCCCAGTTATATAGCTACTTAACTGGCAAACCTAGAACTATAACCTAACCTTGTACTCCCTGATCACTTATAAATGCTTTCTTTTCCCATGATGGGTGGTTTGAAGTGGAGGGACAAGAAGATTTGAAGCCGGGCGTGGTGACACACACCTGTAATCCCAGCACTTAGGGAGGCTGAGAGGAGAATCGCGAGTTCAAATCCAGCCTCAACAACGGCGAGGCACTAAGCAACTCAGTGAGACCCTGTCTCTAAATAAAACACAAAATAGGGCTGGGAATGTGGCTCAGTGGTCGAGTACCCCTGAGTTCAGTCCCCAGTACCAAAAACAAAAAAGAGATTTGAAGGCAAGTGACAATAACTTCTAGTAAAATCAAAACAAAAAGAAATTTTAAGGATTTGATGCTTTCTTCTTTTGTCCCTCCTATCCCCCCAAAAGAGAAAAACTTGGAATTTGTAATAAATTGGAAATTACAACTTGAAAGTACTTTGGAACATGTAGAGTTATAATGACCCCAGAAAGTGGAAACCCTATTTTTCTTCTTTCAAGGAATTAATATTATTACTTTAAATTTAATAGTTTAATTGAGTAAGAAAACATTTACGAATTGGGTAGCACTGAGGACAAAACTGGTTCAAAGTACTCCCTTGAGGAATTATCACAAGAGCTGTATTCTAACCAGGTCAACAAATCATGCCAAAACTAATGATAATAATAGCTACCTTTTCTAAACAATTATTATGTGCCAAGAAAAGTTTGAATCTACATGTATTATGTCATTTACATCTCACAAAATATAGTGGAATATAAGCACTGTTATTTTTGTTTTATTAATGTGATAATTGAGGCACAGAGAAATAGTTACTGGGTCAGCATTGCCCTTGTAGGAATTACTAAAGCAGGGCTCCAGAAATTGTATGCATTGGAAAACTATAGTCTACTTCAACTCCTTTGAGTAGGTTGCTGCCCTTTTACCCATAGCAAAACCCACTGATCCATCATGGTACTTTATAACAGCCCAGAAAGATCCTCAAAAATATCTATCCACTTTCTTGAGTTGATTAACATTGGCAGCTGTGATAAAGTTTGCTTGCCATTCTTGTTGCAGAGCATTATTGGTTATTTCAGATATTCTCTCACAACACAATGGCATTTTTAATGAGTATAGTTGTCCTTAGTGTCCATGGAGATTTGTTCAAGGACCCCTAAAGATACCAAAATTTGCAGATGCACAAGTTCCTTATATAAAATGGCATACCATTTGCTAATAATCTAAACATCTCCTCCCATGTACTTTAAGTCATCTCTAGATTACTTACAATTCCTAATATAATGTAAATGTTATGTGAATAGTGAATTGTGGCTATACTATATTGCTTAGGAAATAATGGCAAAGAAATGTCTGTACATGTTCAGTGTGGATCCAATTTCTTTTTCTTGAATATTTTCAATCCTTGTTTGGTTGAACTCATAGACATAGGACTTTTGGATAAGATGGTATTACTGTATTTCCTTTAGATTAAATTGACCTGCCTTCTTTATCTCAGTCAAAAAGAGGGTTGGAAATGAGTTGAGGAGACCTAGTATTTTTCTCTTAATGTATCAGTGGTTCTCATAAACAGTGTGTCTGGGGAGAGGGTAAGAGAGATTTTCAAAATATACAAACTAACCAAAATTCTGTTCTTCCCAGGAGCTCCTCTGATGTAGAAGCTTTTAATCTAAAATTAGTTAGCAAGTGGACAGAAATATCAAGGAAATACATTTAAAATAAAATGTTAACATAGTAAAAAACCCGGGGCAGATTCTTGCACCAGAAAAATGCTGTTCACATTATGGGTATTCTATTAATGATGGAATGAAAGGGGCATGCACATAAAATAAATGGCAAGAAAAGTAACAGATGTGATAATCACCTGTCATATATAAAAGTATAAATACAAGTTTTCCAAAGAAGATTCTGTGTCAAAAGGTGAAAGTTTTGTCCAATCTCCAATTTTTAGTTCTAGTATTTGAACTAACTTAGTTATACATATTTAAGATCACAGATACAAATGCATCACTATGTATATTAATATATTTAACATACATTAAATATGTTAATGTAGAAATATCTTTTTCAACTCTCATTTGTATTCTCAACACCTCTTTTGGGTCATGTAACATTCTCTTATATTGGAAGAAGAAATACACACATGCACTTCAACAATCAGAGAAAAGGAGCTCAGAGTCTTTGTTTCTATACCTCATTTTTTGAACCCAGATGTAATGTGTCCCTACAGGTTTACCTCTAGCCATCACTACTCATTTATACAATGTTAGGAACTTAAGTATTTCATTTGTCCCATGCGATATTTGCTCTTGATCCCTAACATAACTAATTGGTATTAGTCATTGCTTAAAAAAAAAAAGAAGCAAAACAATTTATTTTAAATAGGTGATATATTCACATGGTTGACAATTCTTAATTAAAAAAAATTTCATTTGGTATTATTTTTTTCCCCTATCCATAGCCTGTACTGCTCATGCTACAAGCACATTGCTAGTCACTTCTGTAAGCCTTCCACGTTTCTTTACAGATATAAAGCAAATACAAGTACACATTCTAATTTTTCTTGTCCTATGCATGTGGTAATATGCTGTAATGAATTCTGCACTTGGCTTTTTAAATATAATAACATATCTTGGAGATCATCCCATTTATTGGCCTTTTATAGTTACATGATATTTCATTATATAGATGTTCTAGAATTTATTTAACCTGACCCCTGCTAGTAAATATTTGTTATTTCTAATCTTTTCTTCTATAAACAGTGTTTCAATGAAGAACCAATCTTGTACATATATTATTTTGTAAATGTACCAGGAGATATGAAAAATAAATGCCTAGAAATGAAATTTCTGAGTCAAAGGATATTTAACTGTGATAGCACTTTTACTAAATGTATGCTCTTGGGCAAGTTAACTAACTTGTCAATTACCAGATTTCTTAATTTGTGGAATAGAAATTATAGTACCTAGTTTTTGTGTTAACCCACATGAGGTGCTTGGAATAGTGCCTGGCAGATGGGAAGAGCAAAAATAATTAACTGTTACAACCAAATTGTTCTCCAAAGGCAGAGCTATTTACATTCTCCATTGCTTGCTTATTCCTGCACCCTTAGCCGCCAGCCTTGTCAGTGTTATCAAACTATAGATTTGTTACCATCTGAAAAGTGAAAAATGTTATTCCATTGTAGGTTTTGTTTGTGTGTCTCTTAAAAGAGTAGCATAAGGATTGTTTTTTTATGTCTTAAGTAAAACTTACATTTCTCATTTTGTGATGTCTGTTTTTGCTTATGAGATCCTATTAATTATTGCTCTTTCTTTGATTTTTAAAGACTTCTTATTAGGGAAGTTAGTTTCTTTTTGTCATTTATATTTCAATTTGTTATACTGATTTTGGCTATGCAGATTCTTAAATTTTTATAAAGTCAGATTTATCTTAAGAATTTTGTTTTAAGACTGAGTTAGCAAGTAGATAGGAAGTCTTCTACTTCATGTGAGAGAATTGTTTAATGGTTTCTTATATTAACCTTTTGGGTTTCCTTTTTTATATTTGCAACTTTGAGTCATTGGGAATTAATTCTAGCTATGATATGGGGTTTCAATTTAACTATAATATATATTTAAAGGAAACTAGTGTTGCCAAAGCTAGTTATTGAATAATGGCATTTTCCATAGTGATATTTGATGCTAACTTTGAAATATACACGACTTTTGTTTTTTCATATACACCTATTTTAAGACTTTCCATATGTTCCCTTCATTTGACTGTTGGGAAATGCTCCAGGACCATACTGTTGAGGTTTTAGAATGTTTACATGGGCAGGAAGATTTGTCTACCCCTGCTCATTGCTTTTATTCTTGTTTGTCTGTTTACAGTGCTTTTAGAAGTAAATGTTAAAATATTTATAAAACTAATTAAACCTTTGAATTATGAGGTCATTTTCAGAAATAATTACTCTGTTGTTTGTTTCTTATAAAAAAATCACAACTAATTCCACCAGTAGACTTACTATATGTATCTGAAAATACTATTGAGTCTGCTTATTTATTCCAAGATACTGTTTGTTTTTAGAATGAAGTGATTGAAAGAATATTCAATAAATTAGAAAATGTCTATGAAAATGAATAAAAGCAATAAGTAAAAGCAACTTAAGTAAAGGATACTTTTTGGGGATGACCACAAACTTATGTACTAGAGCACAGATGGTGCTGCAGTTCTGTGGACTCAACTTTCTAGAACTGTACTGCTGCAAGGGTAAGAGCAATTTTCAATGTGTGGTAGTTTGATTTGAATCAAAGAGGAGAGGTCATTTCTCGTGGAAGTCTTAGCTTTAGGAGGGATTCGAATAGAAAATGAATGAATATATGAAAGAAATATTAGGGGAATTTACCTGATTAAAAGTATAATATGCATAGTTCTATAGTAAAGATAACATGGTAGTCACTAGGCTTTTATAAATCACAGTGTGTCAGCTTATGGTCACTGTGATGAAATACCTGAGACAATCAACTTATAAGGAAGAAAGGATTATTTTGGCTCAGTATTGAAGATTGATTTGCCCCATTGCTTGAGGCCCTATAATGAGACAATACATTATGGTAGAAGCATGTGGCAGAGCAAGCTGCTCACCTCATGGTGACTAGAAGCAAATAAAGAGAGGAAAGAGCAGCATCTCATAATTCCCTTTGAGAGCATGTCCCTGAGATGTAATATCTCCCACTAGGCTTGACGTCCATCACCACTGTCCAACAGTGCCATGAGCTGGGGACTAGCCTTTAACACAGTGGCCTTTGGGGGACACTTATCCAAACAATAGCACATATGTATCACCTGGATACTTTCAAGCATATCTTCCCATATATATACATTTTTTTCTGTTTGTAGATGACTTACTTACACTACTTATTAACTTATTGTACTTACAATAAGTACTTATTATACTTATAATACTTATTTTTACTTATTTACTTAAACTACTATATTCATATATTTTATCTGTATTATAAACTCTGCATATAAGTAGGTACTCAAATATCTGAATAAGAATTAAACATAAATGTAATTTCCTTCAGGCAGCACTGTTAGCTTTCTTATGCATACCCTGAAGTTTATCTATTCTGTCTGGGAGTTTTGTAGCAGGGTGAGGTTTGTATCACAAATTAGAGAATCTGGATTCTAGGTAGAAGTTTCCAAATAAGTCACTTGAACCTCAATAAGCATTGTCAGTAAACTGGGAAAAATAATATTTACCTCGCACCTCTTATAGGGGTGTATTGAGAATTAAATATATTAATATATGAGGTATTATTTGGTTAAGTTGTGAGTGAAATAAAAATATTTCATGACATAAAATTGTATGTCCTGAGTCAGATGTGGTGGCACATGCCTGTGATTTTAGCTACTAAATAGGCAGAAGCAGGAGGATTTGCTGGTTCAAGCCAGCCTGGGCAACTTAGGAACTGTTTCAAAATGAAGCAATAAGAAGGATTGGGGACATAGTTCAGTGGTAAAGTGCTCCTGGGTTCAATTTTCAGTACTACCAAAAAACAAAACAACAACAACAACAAAAAGGTATGACTTGAAGGTCTTGGAAATAAGTTTTAGATTTTGGCTTTAGATTTGAATAATTTTTGACCTCAGGAAACCTAATGATAATAAGACATATTGTTATAACTTAAAATAGCACATTACTTTTTTATGACTAGAATACGTTCTGCAGAAAGAAATACAGAAAATTCATGTCAAAAGATGTAGAAGACCTTGAATTTTGTGGATCTTATTGTTTTATATTTTAAGGAGCCACATCATTACTTTTTAAAAGGTTTTTATTAATGGGTCTACTGGAAGCACCCAGAAAGAAATGAATCCTCTTTATTTCGATGTATATTTAGTGTGCTTCACTTGTGCAAAAGATTCAAAGGAGATCTCTTCATTTCCTAGAATGCTACCATTTAAATAACTGGCTTTCTGTGCCTGCAGTATAACAAGAAATCATAATTATCATTTGTGAGATGTTAATGCTGTTGGAGGGGCTGGTTTGAAAGGTGATGCGTCAACTACATTTGTGGGTGTTTTATGACTCAATGTGTCATTTTTAGAAATTGCTTTTGTGTTTTACTGAACAAGTTGCATTTGGATAACAAAATTGGCAATGGGTTTCAGGGAGAGAGGTTTCTACTTTTTGAGGAAAGTGTGTATTATAAAGCACATAAAGAAGGTACTATTTAGTAATCACATGTATGCCTGAGCAGCATTGTATAATCAAGCATCTGATTTCTTCAGACACATCTTACCTCTCTCACGAATCAGAAAATAATACCATTTTATTGTTAAGAGCCCTCTTATCTCTCCCCTGCAATTTAATTAATGCTTGTTAAGAAGAGGTAGCTGTCAGATTAAAATTGAATTTTTGAATTTTCTATTGTCTTCTGATGGAGAGGCAATCTAAATCTTTTTATTTAGGTATGTTATTTTCAAGAACTTTTCAAAATGATAATTTTCTAGCTTTTCTGATTGTGAAGAGAAATTTTTAGCATTTGAATAAATAGATTGAATCGTTGAGGGTTTTATCCATAAAAGGAAATAATAGAGAAGCCATTTAAAAAGGAAAACAATAATGATAATTTTAAGTAAGAATAACTATCATCCTCAAGTTGTACTATTTTGCTCATAAATTTTGCTGATATATACCTTTATGGGTAGGTACCACCACAGTTAAAATTTGTGGTGTTTGCAAATGCAAAGAAATAATTCTTGGAAAACTAATAGGAGAACAAGTCTACATTCATCAGTAATATTTTATTTTCCAAATATTTTTTATTCAATCTATAAGTATTTATCAAATCCCCATGTAGCATAAACACTGGAGATGGTGGTGAAAAGATAGACATGTGGCTCCTCATAGCAGAACTTACTTTCCATCAGGGAAGTATAAGACAAAGTAATTGTTATTTGTAATGAGAATGTTAAGGAAATGAACAGTGGACTAAGATAGGGTATAACTAAAAAAAGGGGGAGAACCCCATTTTGTACATAAATGTTGTTTTGGGTAGGGTTATCTGAGGACTCCTATTTAAGATAAATTAAAATAAAGAATTCTTGTTCAGCATCCTTGACTCATGCCCTTGCCTGCAAAAAAATAACCTGAAGGCAGTCTTCAAGTGCTGGAAAAGCTGGTGTGAAACTGTGGTATCCTGCCCTGTCTCCACCTCTAGTCCCTCCCTTGACTACTGTCCCTCTACAAATATTAACACCCATACCAAGGGTTACTGTCTGTCCCTCTGCATATGGCCTGCATTCCTTTGAATATGTATTTCTTACTTTATTCCAAAAGACATCTCTCCATTGAGATACCCTACATTCTCCTTTGAATAAGTATTTGATTTCCCCATTAAATATGTTTCTAAAATAAATAAATAAACAAAAGAGAACTAGCTAGATGTATTCTTTTAATTAGAATACTGTTATACAGTAGTCATCCCAATAAAATCATATATGCATGGAATTCGATTTCAGTTCATGTTTCCCTACTTTTCCTTCCTCTTTTCCCCTACTCTCCTTTTTCTACTTTACTAGTCTTCCTTACATTCATCTATTTATTTATTTTGATTGATTCTTTCTACTCATAC
The DNA here is from genome assembly GCA_004024805.1 of Geosciurus inauris. NCBI lineage: Eukaryota > Metazoa > Chordata > Mammalia > Rodentia > Sciuridae > Geosciurus > Geosciurus inauris. The sequence continues at coordinate 12,208 of PVHX01003389.1, forward strand.
ATAGAGGTGATAGTCTGTGTGACATTTATGTATGAATACAGAATGATTTTTTAAAAATTCATTCCTCATTCACTCCCCCCCCCTTTTTTTTTTAAATATCTTTATTATGTGGTGCTGAGGATCAAACACTCACTCCCCTTTTTTATCCCTCTTCTCTCCCTTGAGAAAGTAGACTTTTTACTTTACTGATCTTCCCTATATCTTTATGATCTTTGATCTTCCCTCTTCCTTTCCTTTATTTTGCTCTAGGTTCCACATGTAAGAGAAAACATTTGACCCTTGATTTTCTGAGTCTGGCTTATTTTACTTAGCATGATATTTTCCATTTCCATCCATTTACCGCAAATGCAATAATTTAATTTGTCGTTATGGCTGAGTAAAATTCCATTGTATATATTACCACAATGTCTCAATTTAAAATAGATTTAAAGAATAATTGTTTAAATACTTCCCTATTAAGTGTCCTTCAATATATCTCAGTGAAATTTAAATTTTTTTCTTATAAGATCTTCTATATCTTGTTTGATTTATTTTTAAGTAACTTACTTTTTGATTTGTATTTACCATAAATTTTACACATGAGAAAATTTTATTGCCTAACCTTTTTTGGGCTAAAGTATAGAAATGTAACTGACTTTTGCTTATTTATCTTATATTTGGCAATTTTCTAAATAATAATAATTATATATAATTATATATATTATATATTATTATGCATATGATTACTGTTATCATTATTGTACTGGGGATTGAGCTCAGGGCCTTATACATGCTAGGCAAGTACTCTACCACCAAGCTCAACCTCCAAGTCTTTTTGTTTTATTTTGAAAATTGCCCAGATTTGCCTTCAACTTGAGATCCTCTTGCATCAACTTTCTGAGTAGCTGGTATTACAGGCATGTGCCATCAAGTCTGGACTAAATTCTCTTTTAATTTTAATACCTTTTAGAGTCTCATTTTCTCGGTAGACAATCCTATTGTGAGTGTACATTGGTCACTTTGTCTAATTTATTCAATTATTATACTTTCGTGATTTTTTTCACTTGTTATTAAGCTAGTGAAAAAAGAGGTGACAATGTTATCAGTTTTGGAAAATACTTGTATTACTCCTAATTGTAGAGTAAATGTTTTTAATATATTCTTTCTATTAGTAATGATCTGTGTTATAGTTTTTTTTCCCTTATATACAGTATTTTAGTCAGATTAGGACAATTCTTATCCACTCTTACTTGACATGAGGTTGATTTCCATTAGTGAGTGTTTAATTTTATTGAGTGCCTTTTGGTACCTGCCCAGCTAATTTTCTATTATCTCTGTATTATTTTCTTATTCTGTTGATTTAACCTAATTGAATTTCTTATTTTAGCCATACTTTGATGCTTAGGGGAAAAACACAAACTGGTCATTGCTGAATATAGTTTGATCACTTATTTTTTTTGTAGAAATTTTGAATTTACATGTTTGAATACAAATGATTTTAATTATGTTCCCTTGTACCAGAAATGCCAGTATTTATATCAAGGTTATTCAAGTCTCACAAATATCTATACAGTAGATTAATTTGTGTGAGATTGTCATTATTGTTAGTGAAGAAATAACTCATGATTCTGCATTAGGAATAGCTCTCCTAAGCTGTTCATACATTAAGGAATCAGTCACAGTATTGGAGGGATCCTAAATATTAATTGTGCTGCCCATATGCCCTTATAAGTATACTTGTAAATAAAGAATTCATAAGGTGAGGGTAAGGGTTGCTTATTTGCCATTGGTTCTAGATTTTAATATCCGGGATAAAGGCTGAAGGATGATTGAATATTCAGGAAAGGCAATTCTAAGAGAGATAGGTTAAATTCCCCCATATTGCTTTTTAGTAGTGACAGATCACAGGGATCAAAAAAATTTTGACCAGGCATTTTCATCCATCATCTAGCAACTGTTCCTAGAGAAATAAACTGTAGAGAAACTTCTTTCTCTACCCATACTTTTTATACTTGGTACCTTGAAAAACCACTGGTAATTGTTTTAGTCAGCTTTTTTTGCCATTGTTATCAAAAACACCTGACAAGAACAATTTTAAAGGAGGAAAGGTTTACTTGGGGGCTCACCGTTTCAGAGGTTTCAGTCCACAGATGTCTGGCTCCATTCCATGGAGCTTGAGGTGAGGCAGAAGATCATGGTTAAAGAGTGTAGAGGAAGAAAGCAGCTGGGAACATGGCACCAGGCAGCAGACAGACAGAGTGAGCTCTGGTCAAAAAGGACAAAATATATACCCAAAGGCATGGTCCCAGGGAGCCACTTCTTCAGCCACATCCTGTCTGCCTACAGTTACCACCCAGTTAATCCCTATCAGGGAATTAATGTACTAGTTAGATTAAGGCTCCCACAACCCAATCATTTCATCTCTGAACTTTGTTGCATTGTCTCACACATGAGTTTTAGGGGGACACCTCATATCTAAAACATAATAGTAATCATGAAAGTTAATGCTTCTAGAATTATCATGTCAAAGCATATTAATTATTTATTAAATATGTAGTTCATCAGTCAGGTAAATTTACTCCTAACATATATCTTAATGCATGTAGTGCAAACATTTTTCTGAGAGCTTAGTTTCTAGAGTATGGGGAAGTTGGAATACATGCACATGATAAATGTTAGACCCCATAATTCAAGTTTAAAATGTCTTTCTTTAAGATCTTTTCAAGTTTCATGTGAGTACCACTATTCCATACATATATAATTGAAAAGTATTTTTCTCTGTCTCTGTAAAATATTGACAAGATTATGCCATGTTTATTCATGGCTTTGCTGATCCTCTGAGCCATAGCTGAGTATTGATGTGGGAATAGGAATCCCAATTTGAGAAACACATGTTGAAGCCTTCCATATTGGTTGCATTTGTGAATCTCTCAGCATTGGGAGGACTTTTTGATGTTAAGTAAAGATATGCTTCTATGAAGGAAGTGTTTCAGAAATTGAACGAGAAAGGGAGGAAAACATTTCACACGGGGGCACTGTGCCTAGCGTGGCACTTGGCACATAGTAAGTGTTCAACAGATAGTAGTTGGATGAATTAATATGTTTTCTAAAAATTGAGCTGTGGTAAACAAGAAAAGCTAAAGGCTGACAGATATGTTTGGAAGTATAGAGGGTCTTTGCTTTTATTTTTCTTACTTGCTAGACAGGATTTTTTAGTTACTAAGAAATATAAAATAACTTGCTGAATCAGGGAATGTGTCCATTTGCATATTTTATCTGAAGACTTTATCATTTTGTAATTTGCATGATATTAATGCTTCTTGGATTAGAGAGGAATGAATTATTAAGGTGAAATGTCTACTCAGTTCTTTATATCTGGACTGATTTGTAGAAGGGCCTTACAGAATGTCCTTACTTAGACTTTTGGACCTACGATATTGTCCAGCCACCAACATCCTCAGGCATACTGGGGCTTTAGGGGAGTTTTCTGAGCTTTTAATAAAGTACCATGTTGTGTTTACTGTGACTGTTACGCAGGTCCTCTTTAGGGATTCCATAATAGGACAAATGAATGAGAGGGTAGATTCTGTCAGGACGTTTCTGATACCTAACAATATCCTCTCATAATCACCTGGAACCACTCTCACCCTAACATGTTAGAAATGCCTAAGTTCCAGCCACACTGCTAAGTCAGTATGCAAGATAATGCTGTGAAATGAGTGCTATCTTACGCAGACAGTCCTATGAAGTGAGTGCTTTCTATTTTACAGATGAGGAAACCACACTCTATGGAGGATTTGACCTTGGCTGAGGTCTCAGTCAGAATTTGGGACACTGGACTTCAGAGCCCATGCTTTGTAACAATGACTTATGCATGTGACTTAGGAAAATGTTAAAGTTAAAGCAAAAAGAGGGGGGAAGAAGCAAAACCAACTTGTTTATACCCCAAGGCAACTGAGATGAAATGTTGTTCATTTTAGTTGAATAGTAAGATGGAGGGGTCTGAATGGCAGCACAGTGGAATCTGAGTATTAATCTAGAGCCAAAGCCCTTCTCATTAGGAAGCGGGGATCTTATATTGAGGTAGGGCTGTACCCTCCCTTCTAGCAGGTGTATATCTTGTTCCCTGCATGCATGACAGCACTGGATATGTGTCCTGGAAATGAGGATACCACCCCATCTATGTTGATTACATTTGATTGCTTACTTATCCATATCAATGCATACCTTTATTTCATCAAGTGAATATTTAGTGAAATAAGAATATTTATTGGATGTAAAGAGAAATCATTTTATGAGAATTTTTGAATCTAGATTTGATGGATTTCATAAAATTTAACTTGGAGGGTACTTCTTTAATTTCTATAAAGAAAAGAAAACTTATTGATAGACTCTAAATCAACTATTAAGGTGAAATAAGAGGAAATGCTCAAAACAATGTGGATCCTAAGTCCCTGTCAGCCTATAAGCTCCCAGTAGAAAGGACTTCCCTTCTCTCTCTCTCTCTCTCTCTCTCTTTTTTTTTTTTTGGTACTGGAGATTGAACTCAGGGGTACCTGACCACTGAGCCACATCCCCGGCCCTATTTTGTGTTTTATGTAGAGACAGGGTCTCACTGAGTTGCTTAGTGCCTCACCGTTGCTGAGGCTGGCTTTGAACTCACGGTTCTCCTGTCTCAGCCTCCCTAAGTGCTGGGATTACAGGCTTATGCCACCGCGCCCGGCTTCCCTTCTTTCTTTATCCCTGTGCCCTTAGTCATATGCCTAGGTCAATGCCTGGTTCATAGTAGGCATTTCAAAATAGATTAATTAACCAAATGAATATTTTTCACAAAATATATTTTTCTTCCTTATTGAAGGTAATAATAAACTGCATTTTGGTTGGAGAAAAGATTGTGATAGAGCATGAATAAAGTTAAAAGTTTTATGTAGAAAATAATCCTTAGATTGAGCTTGCCAAACAATTTGGAAGAAGAAAAACATCGTTGAGAACTAGCCTGCACTGGAAGTGTAGTTACAGGGACCTGCATCTCATGCCAAATCTTACTTTTGTGTTACTGAAAGTTGGGCCAGCTGGATTGAGGGGAAAGAGTTACAGAGATGGTTAAGTGAGATACCATATGTGACTCACAGGGCAGGACTGATCATAATAGTCTTTAGAAACGGTAACTTAGCAGGCATATGTTAAGAATCTGCTGTGTGCTACAGACATGCTGGATCATAGCTCCCTAAGCTAACTCTACCCTTTGCCATAACCTCCAGACATCTCTTGTGAATTCCCTACTCCTTATCACTATCAAGCTGTCTTTGATGTGTTAGAGACAGAAAAAACAGATATTATGATGATCAAAAAGCCTTCAAGCAAGAATATACAGTTGATCAGGGCAGTTTGTTATCATTCATCTGACTGGGTAGATGTTTCTTCATTTTGGGGGGTCTTATCCCTCCAGAAGTTAATCACTCTCTGTCCTTGCCAAATCCAGAGCTGTTCTAAAGTAATTATAAAATAGTTGTATATTCTGCTAGAAAATTCAAATAATCTCTCAAAGTCCACCTATAAGATAGCTTAGTGAATTAAAATAAATGTTATTTTTATTGGCAAATTTGAATGTTCTTGCCTCTATAATGGAAACACTGTAGAGAAGTAGCAACAAAAGGTCAAACCTAAGTCTTAAGAACAAAAGACTTAATTGTTTTTATGTACATTTTAATCTCTATGAAGAAAATTCAGTTATTTCAAGTGTGTAATATTAGATCAAATATATGCACACTGTATACACTGGATTTATCTCTTCTTTAGTTATGAATATACAATGTAATGTAATCCCATTTTACAATATTTGTCTCCAAAATGTGTTATAAAATATTTTCAGAGATTTACATTTGTGTAGTGTATGATTTTTAACAATTTTAAAAGTCTTTTCTCTATTTGCTACCCTAACTTTGTGAGAATAGAGTTCATATCTGTAAATTTTAATTATAAATAAATAGATATTTGTGATATAATTTCAAAGATAATACTTTGTTTGTCAGGGAAAAAAAAATTTCTTAAAGGATTCTAAAATGTTCTGTCACTGTAACCTTTTCTATAAATTAGTAGAGACTTTAAATATTCTTCTGGGAAAAACATTTTACTTTTCATATTTGAGTTAATTTGTTTAAAAAAACAATAAATTCATCATATTTGCCTATGTTTATGTAACTTTTCTCTAATATTGGATCTATTTCTGATGGTTGGATTTATGTGAAAATATGTTCTTGCAAATTTAAATTTATAAAAGTAATAGAAAATTAAAAGTTAAAATTATGTAAGCCATTTATGAGAATTATCAAAATCCTGTAGAGCTTTGGATCGGAGTCATCTCAAGCCAGTGTTGAGGGTTTGTAAGGAGGAAACCACAGTGTGACTGAATGGGCTTGAGAGATTGAGTGCACCTATCTATGGTGTTATTAACAGCCATATGTGCTTCAAAATTAAATACTGTTAAAAATAACTCAATGGCCTACAGTGATGAAAATGTTCCCAGGAGGCCATGCAACTCAAAGGTAGCTTTCATTTTCTAGTAATAATGAATGATCTGCTTGGATTCACCCACATTAATTTCCCCATTTTCCCGTGTGACCTACAGACATTCACAATATTAGGACCAGGGTTCCGAGTTATATCTGGTGTTTATGGAGCCTATGCATGTTCTCTTGGGCCTTTTAGTTACAGGATGATTCTCCACCCAGCTTTGAACAGAATCAAAGAAACAAAACAAGTCCAATCTGTCAAGCAGGAATGGACCCCCTTCAGATTGCCTGGGTCACCTCCACTTGATGGGATATAAAACAAAGCTCATGGATCTTTTGCTCTTCTATTTGACACCCCACTTCTTGGAGTGTAGTTTCTATAGATGATAAATAATGAAATATAGTAACTAAATATTACTTTTAATATTTAATAGTGGTTTTATTTTTGTTTTTTGTTGTTTTGTTTGTTTGCTTCATTATTTCCTTTAATTTCTTTCTCTGAGACTTTTTACTTTTTCAGGCTTCAACGAATATTGTTCTCACTTTGTTCTTCTTTATTCAGTAGTAGGAGTTTTTAGTGACATATGTTACAAGCTTACCAAAGTTTGATCATTCTCTCCTCTCAGGAACAATAGTTTTTAACAACAACAACAAAAAGTTTAATCCTACTTTTTTTCTAGAATAAAGGAGAACACCAAAATTTAAGAATCCTGTTTTTTTTTTTTTTAAATAACATTAATTTAGCCCCAAGTGCCTCAAGAAACTATGTGCTTATTAGGTTGTTTATTTTTGATCTATCATATGCCATGCCCATTGCAGACAGGAATAAACATTCATTAACTGAGGGAATAAAGTCTATTATCTTTTCAGTATACAGTAATCCTAAATTGGTTTTCTTGACAAGCAAGTACTGCTTCTAAATATTCTAATTCTGCCTTTTTTTCTATGAGCTTTTAGTAGAAAAATTTTCAGTTACTTTTCAGATCAGATTTCCCAGAACCAATCCATGAAACATACCAACTTTCCTGAATTTGTTTATATTTCATATTATGACTTGATTCTACTATAGGTACATCAAACTTAAAGCTTCTATTTGAATGTGAATGATATTCAAATTACTTATAACTAGGAAAATGTTTTACAGTTTTTATATAACTCCAAAAGCTTAGCACTTCAAAATAAGTGTTTCTATTAAAAAAAGTCACAGGTAACAAATAGAACCAGGCTTATATCTTTGAGTATTTTACTGAAGTGGATCATTAATTTACAGAACCAAATTTTTTTTAAATTCTGGAAGAAATTCTAAAGCAACTTAAGCACTAAAGTATCAAGTTAGAAACCTTACATATTAGTTTTCTGTCACTATGACAAAATACCTGAGCGAATCAGTTTTTAACAAGGAAAGGTTCATTTTGACTCATAGTTTTAGAGGTTTCAGTCCATGGTCACTTTGCCCTATTGCTTTGGCCCTGTAGCAGCACCGTACATTGTGGCATGATGGAGGAGGCCAATTTACCTTGTAGCAACCAGGAAGCAAAAGGAGAGAGGTGAGGAGCAGGAGCACCAGTATCTGCTTGAAGAGCACACCCCAACAACATAACTACCTTCCACTAGACCCTACCTTCTAAGAGAAGCACTGCATCCCAGTAGTGCTACAGGCTAGAAACCAAGCCTTGTAAGCACCACATCCCAGTAGTGCTATAGGCTAGAAACCAAGCCTTTAACATGGGCCTTTGGGAGGCATCTGAGATGCAAACTATAGCACCTTGATAATGGAGAAAAGTCTCTCCCAAAAAGGGACAAAAGGGATGTGCAGCTTTGTATACCAGCTGTGCTGAGTTGCCATAGTACTTCTTTAGGTGGTTTCCTTATAGTTTTAGTTCTCTTCCTCAGACATATAGCTCTACTTTATTATTTAAAATGTTCAGTTTTGCTTGAGTGCAACTGTTATGTTACTTGGTATATCTGTATCACTTCCAACTTGTCCAAAGTACCTAAATTAGTATGGCAAAGTCACTTTGGAAGTTTCAAAGTATAAATGCGATCCTGGCTCCTGCTGGTATCTCAGAATTGTAGTTTGATGTATGTAACTGAATGAGTTGTAATGTTTTTATATCAGCAGGCAAGACAGGACAATTGGGACAAGAGGTGTCTGTTTTACTGTTTTCTTTAGACCTTCATCTCTACCCCACCTGTTCTTCCAGTCACCTTATCAGCAGCAAGACATTTCTCCCAGTGCCCACATCTAGCCAGGCACCAGATTCTCCTGATTCTGCCTCCCAGCATTTTAGGCTCATCAGTTTCCCAGGTATCAGCAATCTGATTGTTGTTACTGTCCTTAGTCCCTTTTCTTAAAGTCTTTCAGGGCTCCATTTATCTTCTACTAAATCCAAACGACTGTGGGAATGCTCCTCTAGGACCCTACAGGCACCTGCCTGTCTGTCTGCATTGTTCACTATTCTGAGTACCAATCCTAATGAGCCACCTGCAATTCTTTGAAAACTCAGAAGTAAACATGCCTCTGTGCATTTACACCTGTCATTTGATTTGCATGAAATCCCCGGCATGTTTTCTTTATCCTGTTGCTTTTATATTTCTCCTTGTCAGCAGCAGTTTATAAGGGCAAAGTCCATTTCTTCACCCTCTATTTTAGTTCTTAACAGAGCCTCTAAGATAGATGCCAAGCAAATATTGGAGGCAGAGTTGAGTGAGTCGGAGCAAACCAAGTCGTTATTGACGTTCCTGGTTATCTTCTTGTTGCCAATTTAGTTTAAAAGTTTTTCTTCTTTCCCCATTTTCTTTCTCCTTTAGCCATCCCTACATACCTCTTTCTCAGGGATCTATCTGATTCTGTCCTGGTGGAAACCTTCAGTGGCTTACATTTCCTGCAGGATTCATTTCATACTCCATATCATTTCCACCCTCTAGTGGTCAATCTTCAATCTACCTTTTCACTTGGATTTCTTAGGTTTCTCCTTGCCCACTCCAGACTTCACGCTAGGCTCTGTCTGCTCTTTGTCCCCATGCTGTAGCATACCATTCCTGTGGTTGTGTTCATACCATTCTCTCAGCCAGGTGTTTCCTTGCCCCAGTCACTGCCATGTGAATTAACAGTCAGAATACCCCACAATCAGAATCAATCTTCCATCCTGTATGTTTATGTACCACTTTGATTTTTTCTTCCATGAAGATATGTATCACATTTTGCTTTTTATTATAACTTTTGGTTTTTACGTTACTTTTGCATGTCCTTATTTTAATAGATTACAAATTCATTGAGATAGGAGCTGAATTAGTTCAACCTTGAAAATCACAGGCAAGCCAGTCCAGTTCCTGGTTCGATCCAACCATTATAGATAGAACATGTATTTGGCAGACCTTGATTTGACTCCTGCTATGCTACAAACAGTTATAATCTCTGTCAGTTCTTTCTCCCAGTTTTCTGGTTTATAATAGGAAGTTAACAATATCCAATTTATAACATGCTCATGCAAATTAGATGAAATAATGTAAATATACAGCTTAAAACAACGACCCATGGAAGAAATGCAATAAATGATCCTTTGTACTTCTGGTACTGTTACTATAGGTATGGAATATTGGAGAATGATATTGTTTTGTTTGAGTTCTTAGTATTAAGGACTTTCATTTAATTGTGTGACTGAAGCTAGCAATTATCCATTAGACTTGCTATTAAATATGAACCCTTTTTATTGTCTTATAATCTTTTATTGTTAATTCTGGTATCGCTACATTTTGTTGGCAAAAGGCATTGCTTGCTTTTTCAGTTTTTCCAACAGAGGGCCCAATTGGTGCTAGTTTCTATGAAAAGAAGAATTATAAGACTTTAAATCCTCTTTATCCCAACCTTTCCCATGCCATTTTGCAGCAGAGACTATGAATTGGATTTCCCATGGTTAGTTACTGAACCCTGCTGTGTGGTGTTGTAGGAGGCACTGGAGCAATAGAGGGGCTCCTTTGTCCTAGAAGGTATCTTAACACATCTCACTCTCCCACTTGGGTTAACTTTTCCTGTGCTCTTTCAGAACCTGGACAGATGGCAGAGTCAGAATACATACTTGTACCAAAGAAATGGCTAAAATTGAAGTTAATTGAGTGGAAGGACATCTTAATTATATTATGCTTTTATAAATTGTTAGGCAAATGTTGTCCAGACCATTCTTTGAGTTAGATACCCCATGCTCATTGTCGACTAGTGTTTCTTAGAATTGAAATTATGGAAGATTATTCATTGTGAGGAAATTTCTGTCTTGTTTCTCCTTTCTCAATTGAAATTACAAAGAAAGAAACAGCAAGAGAAATCAACTTAGACCCAGGTCTGTCAGAAGAATGACAAGTTGCCAGAGACCAAAATACCAGAAGAAGAGAGAGGATTAGTGTCAGTTTTACCAATTAATACTGTTGATGATAATGGTGATGGGCATAGACAGCATATAGTAGGCAAATTGAGGCATGATGTGAAACAATGTTTTTCACTCCAATACATTGCAACTTTAGACTGCAAATCCAAACTAGAGAAGAATAACAGTGTGTCTCTTGAACCTAGGTGGAGGAGGAAAGACATTGGGTTACTACTTAATATTTGAATGACCTATCTTCATCTGATAGCCCAGAGGAGTGAGGCTTCTAACAGCCCTGGAGCTTTGTCTATTGGACCCAGATGTTATTTGAGTTTGACCTTTTAACAACTTAACTTTTGGCTTGTTTCTTAGCACCTACAGCCTGTCATTATTAGTTATTGAGTTAATATCACCACATTAGACAGATTCTCTAAGAGTTAACAAAATAATTGCCTCAAAGAATACACATATCCATAAAGTATTAAATGGCTTCACTAAGAATGGTTATTGAGTTAATATCACCACATTAGACAGATTCTCTAAGAGTTAACAAAATAATTGCCTCAAAGAATACACATATCCATAAAGTATTAAATGGCTTCACTAAGAATGGTTCTCCCCCACAAACAGAACAAGAAAGTTAAAACACACACACAAACTCATGCAACTCAATGTTACCACTGAAATAGATTTTACATAAGATATGTATATATATATATAAAATACATATATATCTGTGTTATATATATATCCATATCCCAAATATCTACTCTTAGCAAAATAAAGCACATATATATGCAATGAATTAAGAACAGAGAAATGGAATTTCATATTTAAAAAAGAGTTAATTCAAACATGTATCCGAAACAATACATTTTATTGATCCTAAGATATTTTCATGTTGCAACATGTTTGAATAGAAATTCTTCTTACACAATGACCTTTTACAAATATATTCAGTTATAAAATGGTGATAATGCATAATGTCCCTTTTAAAACATAATAGGGAAGATGTCATTTCTCCTTAAATCTTCATTGCTTTGGATTTCATGCACTAAAACCCAGAGCTGTTCTACAGACTACATGGCTCACTATGATCCGGTCACCCACCACCTGTCTGACCTGTCTTGAGTCTCCCCTGTTCCTCTCACTGTGCTAAAGCTGTGCTGGTCCCCTTGTTCTAGAATAGAACATAGTCATGCTTCCACTTCATGTCAACTCCCTTCTTGTTTTCTCTGCCAGGACCTCTTTTCCCACTGAGAATGTCATGGTCCACTCACATCTCTTTAGATCTTTATTCAAAATGATGATTTCTTATTTAGATTTTCTTTGGTTACCTTATCTGAAGTTTGAGCATGCTAACATTTCCTATGCACCTTTTTGTTTGATTTCTCTCTTTAGCTTTTATTACTAGCTGATAGTTCATACTTTATATTGTTTATAGATTGTTTCTCTCCAGGACAGTATAAGCTCTACTAAGAGGAGGAATTTTTGTCAGTTATCTTCACTACTTATTTTCCAGGTTCTAGATGAATGCTTGGTACAGTCAGGAAAACACACACACACACAAACACACAATACACATATATACACAATATAAATAAATATATAAGTATGTAAAATATATTGGTCTGCCAAATATAAAGAATAAGTCAGTGGACTGCATGCTCAGAGTTTGGTGGGTAAGATAGGGAAGGGTGTAACACTGCACAAAGCCAGTCTAATGGAGCATAGGCTCGAGGTCCAGTATTTTGAGATAAACTCGTCTCTGTTACCAGTTATCTGAGTAAAATTGTACAAGTTAAGCCTGGACCTCCAGGTTGGACAACATAATCTGTGTGGATGCTGTAACATGTCAGTTAATTGAGTTCTCTTAAAAGCACTTTTGAGGACTAGGAAGCTAAAATGAATGAAACCACATTTTTTAACAAATAATTATTGTCACAATAATAATAATTGTCACCCTAGTGAGAGTGTTAGTATAAAAGAATTTTGAGATAACTTGTTGTTCAATTTCCTTCTTTTTATGAATAGTGAAACTGAAGCCCAGGGTTTGAAAGACTTAGCCAAGGTTAAGTGCTACTTGGTGGCAGTTCTTAGAGCTCTGCTCAATGGCCCTGACCAAATTCAGTGTTCTTTTTACTTTAACTAGTACATGTGATAATACTGGTAACTTTTAAAAAAATTATTCTCAAGTTGTTTTGATATCATGTTCTACTTAAATTTGATGAATTCACTTCACGACAAGACTTCATAGATCAATTTCTCTCTCTTTGTGGCTTACTTCAGCTTACAGAAGAGATTGGAAAACTTGAAGATAAAGTAGAATGTGCTAATAATGCTCTGAAAGCAGATTGGGAAAGATGGAAACTAAATATGCAAAATGATATCAAGTCAGCATTTACAGAAATGGCTGAGGAGAATATCCACTATTATGAACAGGTAAGTGGTGATACTTTATACTGCTTTATTTTTAAAAAGTTATATTCTCTTTCACTCTCTACTATACTGTGTTGACAGAATTAATTTAAATAATCAGTTGTCATAGGGAAAACTCCTTTAGCAACTCAGTTCCAGTAGAGTTGCTAGTCACCATTTTGTTTTGTGTTTTCCCCTTGGTTTCTTGTTTTGGAAGGATTTGAAGTCTTCGAAAACATCTGGTAATGTTTCCTGGTGATTCACCTGTCTAGTTCTCCCTCCCTTTCCTATATTGTAGAGTACAGAAGGAAAAGGGCAGAGGTTGGATGAGCAGAAAATCAGTCAGGGCCTATACATTTAACCCTGTATCCCTACTATCTCCAGCTCAGATAGCTGTTCTAAAATCAGCCACAAAGGAGTGTACTATTAGTGAAAGAGGAACATGTTTTGAGAGGGTGAGGGGGTTCAGAAAAGAGCCTAGTCATCATTTTTCTTTTCAAACAATTATTTTTCATTATATAACTTTCTCAAATGAATTTTGTAATACTGTGGCTTTTCTCTACCCTGCGTATTCTAAACATTCTTCTATAAATATTCTTATTTTAAATATATATCTTTAACCTTATCTCTTGCCAAAGTAATAAATACATGAAATGGATAAAGTTAAGGAAATCATGTTTTAGTCTAGAGTGATTATCAGTTTAGGGTATTTTAAATTGAAACGTTCATTTTGAAAGATTAACTAATAGTGATATTTTTATATTAACAAGAGTTAGTTGAGCACCCCCTATCACCAGATACCGTGTGTGCACTTGCAGTATGCAAGGCAAACACAATCACAATTCATTTCTCATGTAGTTAAAGATGGAAAGAGTCAATCAAAAGAGATCATAATAAAGCAGTGTAAATTTCAGTGTAGAAAGACATAGCAGAGAGGCATGTAAAAGGAATCAGGAAGTTGCCTTGAAGAATGTTTACACTGAGACCCAAATGATGAGTAAGAGGTTGCAAGAGACAGAGGGGAGAAAGAGTGTTGCAGGGTAGAAGAGAAATACCACCCAAAGCACAGAAGTGAGAGAATACATCCAGATACCCAAGGCTCATTTCTGGAGGAAGGAAGGGTAGTGTTCAGTTTAAGATTAGGCTGAAGATGGCATTATTAATTTTTAGTCTTTTGTCATTCATTCTAAGGGAAATGGGAACCATTGAAGAGTTTTCAGCAGGCAGGACTTGCTTTTTCTGAGGATCACTTTGGCTATGTATGGGTCAGAGTGGAGCAACACTGTCTGTAACTGAGCCTGTTTGGAGGAAGCTCCTGCAGCATCCCAGGCAGAGATGTGAGGTGACCTGGGATTTCATGGTAGTGGACAAGATCTTAGTGAACAGTGTCAAGGGACTTTTTTCATGGGTAGAATTGGAAAGATAATTTTCAATCTCTCTGTCTAGTTTTGTATTCTGCATTAAATTCAAGTATCTAAAGGAATTCCCATAAATCTCTGATTTTTGAGTGATTTAAAAATATTTCTCTTTAATAAAGCACATTTATCAACATATGGTTTCTTTATCACCTGTTTAAATCCACTTCTCCTTTATGGTAAAATTTGTATATACTTATATGACAGAATTAAATGACAACAAGATAATTTATAAAAAGTGTCTTCAAAAATAGAATCGTTAATATATTATACATGATTATTATAAAACATAAGTCTATTATAGTATAAAAATTACATGATAAAGACAACTAATGTGTTTTTCTTTAAATGGTAATATCTGCCAGATTTTTCAAATTTGGACTTTTTTATTTAAAGAAAATATTCAGACAGTTTCATCAAACTCTGACTAAAGTGTTTGGGTTTTAACTATACTTCTTATATAAGTATGCATTTTGTCATTCTCATAGATTAAATTCAGTTTATACAATGTTTTCTTAGAAACAATTAAATTACCATCACTGTGTCATGTTGCAAATTTTATTCTTCACAGCAGTTATGTTCTGAACATTCCCCCAACTGAATTATACTTCTGAATGTAACTAAAAATGTATCAGGTGCACTACATCTTGGATGTATAAATTTGGAGGTATCATTGATTTTCTTTAGTATAACTTCAGAAGATCTCTTCTCCAGTTCTTTGTTGCCGTTTTTTTTTTTCATGAGTGAAAAAAATCTTAACACGTTTGGCACATCAGTCCACCAAAGCATAATCAGGAAGTTGGAGTCCTTAAATAATCAAGGATTCTTAATTAGCAGAAAGAATGCAAGGCCTAAACATCAACAATCTGCTGTTGTCTATTAACTTCAGCATGTATCAGATATGCAGGGAAGTGAAATGTTTTACATCTTGCCATTTCTTGCTTAATTCAATCATGTTCTAATGGAAGTACTTCCTTTTTCATCAACATTTACATAGATGAATCCCCAAAGGGGTCTGCTCTTAGCATGATAGATAAATGGGGCATAAGCATTTGCCTTTGGTTTACTTGTGTGAAGTAAAATGATCACAGCTTGTTGACAACTTAAAATTTTTATATTAAGGGAAAAATGAAAATCAGATTTACAAATATGAGGTATGGATCCATATCATATTCTCATTATTGTCATATTGAAATGTTGTACTGAGACATATGGATTTATTAGTAGAGAGCTGACTCCAAATACAAAAGTGGTGTCTCAGACTAAACTTTGAATAGGTCAAGTGCTATTCCCATTCTGTTCTATGACTAATAATTAAGAATGAATTTATTGAGTCTTTAGAAAAACAAGAATAACAACACAGTGAAACCCCAAATCTAATACATGAGGGCGAATAATTTCAAAGTATGGCCATACAGCATTTACAGTAAGGAGCCATTCTGAGAAATGCGTCCGTAGGTGATTTCGTAGCTGTGCAAACCTCATAGAGTGTACTTTACACTAACTAAGATGACTGAGATATCCCTAGGCACTATAATTCTATGGGCCCCAAATTATATCAGATCTGTCATTGATTGGAACATTATGTGGCATTTGACTGTACAGTGGCACCCAGATAGCCAAAGAAAATGATTTCCTGCTAATGTGAAAGGAATAGTGAAACAATAAAATAAGACACATTGGGTAAAGTACATGGATATTTTTAATTGTTCCCCTGTGGATACAAAAGAGAATTTGTTGTTGCAGTAGGTGTGATTATGCTAATAGTGAAGAGGCTTCAGAGGACATGATCCTTGGCAGATAAAATGAATTAGAAGAGTGTGTTCTTATGAAAGCTCAACTTTAATATCATTGAATTTACTTAACTATCTTATGTCCTCTTACAAATGGATGTTGAGTACTTATTTAGGGTTTCTGGCAGTGAAGTGCAGCTGATTAGGAATTGCTCTAGAATACTGCTGGGTTTGGCAAGATTGGCACATAAAACAGGAAACTACCTACCAGTCCAATGGCATCACCTTTGCTATTAAGGAGATGACAGACAGCTCTGATCTCATTGATATTCTTGCTTATGGCTTTTCAAACATCTTAATGTCTTTGATTTCTTTATCTCTAACACTTCGAAGACAGCTTGATATTAATAAAGAATAAGGAATTCACAGAAGTAGCTTAAAGTTAAGATAAAGGCAACTATGATCCAATACTTCTTTAGCATATGGAATATTTTTTTTAATGGTACTGGGAATTGAACCCAAGAGTGCTCCACCACTAAGTTATATCCCCAGCTTGTTTTTCTTTTTTTAATTTTTTAATTTTTGAGATAGAGTCTTTTTTAAAATTTAATTTATTCTATTTAGGTATACATGATAGCAGAATGCATTTTGATTCATTGTACACAGATGGAGCACAACTTTTCATTTCTCTGGTTGTGCGTGATGTAGAATCACATCATATATGCAGTCATACATGAAGCTAGGGCTATGATGTCCATCTCATTCCACCATCTTTCCTGTCCCCATGTCCCTTATCCCTCACCTCCCCTCTGACCAAAGTTCTTCCACTCTTCCTGTGTCCCTTCCCTTATTATGGATCAGCATCCACTTACCAGAGAGAACATTCAGCATTTGGTTTTTGGGAATTGGCTTACTTCGTTTAACATCATATTCTCCAACTCCATCCATTTACCTGAAAATGCCATAATTTTATTCTCTTTTATTGCGGAGTAATATTCCATTGTGTATTTATACCATAGTTTCCTTATCCATTCATCTATTAAGGGGCATCTAGATTGGCTCCACAGGTTAGCTATTGTGAATAGAGCTGCTATAAACATTGATGTGGCTGCATCACTGCAGTATGCTCATTGATTGTGTATCTTCTAAGAAGTGTCTGTTTAGCTCTTTAGCCCATTTATTGATTGGGTTGTTTGTTTTTTTTGATGTTAAGTTTTTTGAGTTCTTTATATATTCTGGAAATTAGTGCTCTATCAGATGTGCATGTGGCAAAAATTTGTTCCCAGAATGTAGGCTCTCTGTTCACTTCATTGATTGTTTCTTTTGCTGAGAAGAAGCTTTTCAGTTTGAATCCATCCCATTTATTGATTCTTGATTTTACTTCTTGCGCTATAGGAGTCTTGTTAAGGAAGTAAAGTCCTAAGCTGACATGATGAAGATTTGGGCCTACTTTTTCTTCTATTAGACATAGGGTCTCTGGTCTATGTGTCTACTTTGGTGCCAATACCACGCCATTTTTGTTACTATAGCTTTGTAGTACAGTTTAAGTTCTGGTATTGTGATGCCTCCTGCTTTGTTCTTCTTGCTAAGGGTTGCTTTGGCTATTCTGGGTCTCTTATTCTTCCAATTCTATTCCAATTTCTATTTCTATAAGGAATGACATTGGGATTTTAATTGGAATTGCATTGAATCTATATAGCACTTTGGGTAGTGTGGCCATTTTGACAATATTGATTCTGCCTATCCAAGAGCATGGGAGATTTTTCCATCTTCTAAGGTCTTCTTCAATTTCTTTCTTTAGTGTCCTGTAGTTTTCATTGTAGAGGTCTTTCTCCTCTTTTGTTAAATTGATTCCCAAGTATTTTATTTTTTTTGAGGCTATTGTGAATGGGGTAGTTTTCCTAATTTCCCTTTCAG
Source organism: Geosciurus inauris (assembly GCA_004024805.1). NCBI lineage: Eukaryota > Metazoa > Chordata > Mammalia > Rodentia > Sciuridae > Geosciurus > Geosciurus inauris. The sequence continues at coordinate 30,543 of PVHX01003389.1, forward strand.
ATGATTCATCACTGATGTATAGAAATGCAATTGATTTATGGGTATTGATTTTATATCCTGCTACTTTGCTGAATTCATTTATTAATTGTGGAATTTTAGTGCACCTTGATCAAGTGGGGTTCATTCCAGGGATGCAAGGTTGGTTCAACATACAGAAATCAATTAACATAATCCATCACATCAATAGACTTAAATATAAGAATCATATGATTTTATCAATTGATGCAGAGAAAGCATTTGACAAAATACAGCACCCTTTTATGTTCAAAACACTAGAAAAACTAGGGATAGTAGGAACATACCTCAACTTTGTAAAAACTATGCTAAAGCCAAGGCCAACATCATCCTAAATGGAGAAAAATTGGAAGCATTTCCTCTAAAAACAGGAACAAGACAGGGATGCCCTCTTTCACCACTGCTATTCAACATAGTCCTTGAAGCACTAACCAGAGCAATTAGACGAAAGAAATTAAAGGGATACGAGTACGAAAAGAAGAACTTAAAACTATCATTATTTGCCCACGACCTGATTCTATACTCAGAGAATCCAAAAAATTCCACCAGAGACAGATTCTTACTAAGTTGCCACGGTTGGACTTGAACTTGTGATCCTTTTGCCTGAGCTTCTTGAGTAGTTGGAATTTAAAAGAGGGTGCTGCTATACCTGGCTCAGATTCTTAACACATGTCTGCTAAGTTACCATTTCTGAGTAGTGATCATTTCTAGTGTGATCATTCATGTCCTTTGTATCACATACAGCATCTTACTTAATTTTCTACCTAAGCCCCAGCCCCACCCCATCTTGCCTGAGTTTCCAGTAATGTAAACACTTCAGTGATAATTTTTGACAAATTAAGCAGTTTGTAGCTAAGTGAATGTAAAAAGGATAACAGCTTAGTCATTTACATAGTTTATTTTAGAATTATTAGTAGATTTGTGGGAGTCCTTTTTTTATACCCTTTTGTTCTCGTTATAAAATTTATACATGCTCACCAAAAACAAATAGCAACAACAAAAATTAGGTATAGTAATGAATAAAGAAGAAATTCAGAATGTTTATAAGTCTATTTTGGAGAGTGGTACTTGAATATAACTACAAAAAAATTACTATTTAATTCAAACTTTTCTGCATGGCCCTTTCTAAATGTGTCAACATAGAAACACATTAATTTTCTGTCATGATGATTAAAGTGAATAGATTATTTTGACTTCCATATCTTCCATTCTTTTTCCGTACTTTTTTCACATGGTCGCAATCTTCATATGATACATTGTATTTCTCTATCTTCATTAGCTTAGGTAATTACTAATAGTGGAACATTTATATCTATTCTCTTTTTTTATCCTAAGTAATACTAGTAAGCTGGGTGGATGGTGGACACCTGTAGTCCCAGGTACTCAGAAGGTTGAGGCAGGAGGATCATTTGAGCTCACAAGTCCAAGACCACCCTGGGCAACACAGTGAGACCCCATCTCAAAAATGATTACAAATAACTATTAATATTAGCTTTTTAAAAACTTGCTTGGCAAGAATTTCAAGAAATAACTTGATCAATGGGTACTACATTTCAAATGCTATCAGTCTTATTTAAAAATGTCATTTACTTTATGTAAAATCCTTATTTAAGATTCGATTATCATCAAAGTACTATGGGGTATCGAAATTCAAGCTTCTATCTTGCCTATAGTAGGTTAAAGTTGATTAGGAAAGAATAATATATATTTTCACTTGATTAATGCAGTTTACAATGTGTTAACTTTTTTAATGGAGGAATATTTGAATTCATTTGCTTGAATTGTAATCGGCAGACCTACTAGAAGAGTTTGTTCTTAGTGGATGACAAAAATATTTATATGGATATCTAGGAAACAGATAACCAGTTATAGTGAGGTACACTTTCTAGAAGAAAAATAAAGAAAAGAATCATTACAAGGGCATGCCTCTAGCCAAATGAATAAATAGATGGTCAATACTTCTCTAAAATCCAAGTCCAGTTATTTATTTATAGGTTATTTAAAATTACAGAAAAATTCAAAAAGTATTTCTCACAGCAGTCCTTCAACTAAGTAATGGATGGACATTGAGTGTCCAAAAGTTTCTTCAAGTATAGTTGTATTTATTTAGAAATTTATTCCTTGTTATTTTGGGAAAGTGGTAAATTCCAATGAACAGGTAGTTTATTTTAAATTCAGTGTTATCCTACATACTTTGGAACATTTTTTCAGATTTTGTAAATATTTACTAGAAAATAAGCATGCTGATTGTATAAGGTTAATCTATATTGATAATAATTATAAAATTGTTACCTAAGGAAGATCCTGATGGTTAGCATTTTGATTTTGTCAGAAATGTCATTCTTTTACAGAAAGTCAGAAAATTAACTTTTTGAAAAGAACGATCAACAGATCACCCTCTAGTCTAGTTAATTTGCTAGTTAATTCTCACTAGCAAAGCAGAACCGTTACCTTACAATGCCAAAAGGAGAAAGTCCCTTTTTCAAAATCTGAGAGGTGAAAAGCAAAGGAAAGAAACCTTGGCCATTCTCAATCGTCTTCCCTAGAATTTAGTAAGGTGGCTTTAAAAATTATAGAAAAGCTAGTTATACTTTCAAAGTCATGGACTTTAAAAGAGAGCAAGACTTAAGAGGAGTGAGCAGTTCTGAAAAGTGAAGAGTGAGGCAGATAAAGAATCAGCTCTGATTACACCTGTGGACCATGGACTGTGACTGTGAAGATGAAAGAGGGGGTGCAGTCCCAGATGAATACAGAAAAGAACAGGAAGTGTCAGGGAGGGTAGTTCAGGAGGAAGTGAGGTTTGCTGGGAAAAAGTGGAGAACTTCTCAGCAGTACCAGAGTCAAATGAGAGTGGGTGTGAGGAGCTCTTTGGAAGAAAGAATTTTCTGTAATAAGCTCTAATAAAATTAATAAAGTGAGTCCCTTATAGAAATTAAGCAAACAGAGTTGCCTCATGTCTGGGTCACTCTTTCTTTCTCCATCAAGGGGAATGCAAGTATAAGTTGAAAGGGTTTAGCAAACACAAAAAAGAGGTAAATAAAATCTAGTGTATTTGAAGAGATAAAGCAAAAACTTTACATTTTCACAAAAAGAGAAGGCTGGGTCTATTGTTTATTTTTTTCAATGAGTGATACAGTAGTCCTTCCTTTACTATCTGGAAAGCAGTGCTTACAGAGCCCCAGCTGAAGCCCTTCATTCTAAACTGACTCCTGGAGGGAAGATTGACAGGCCTCCATGTAGTAGGTGATTGACAGGCCTCCACGTAGTAGGTTAATACTAAATATAGCTGCAGAATGGTGGGAATACTGAAACAATGACACCTGTTTCCAGAGTAGCTAACTTCCTCTGTAGTTTCTGATGCATGCTGTATGCAATCACCTGATAATGCTCAACTCTCTGTGAATAGCCTGTCTTGGAGAGAGAGGATGGAAGTGGCAGAGGATTTATCCAGATAAAGTTGTTTAGTCCTGAGCTGAAAGAATGACAGGTAGTATCTAAGTTTTCTTTTAAAATCTTGGGAAAGTGGCAAAGTGGATGGTCTGTATTAAATCATTATTTTTTTTTATATTGGCCATCTCAGGTTGAATCTGAGTAAAGAGGTACCTTCTTTAAACTCCCTTTTCTTATCATACAACCAAGGTTAACTAGAGCTGGGATAATCCAGAATTATCTAGAACAGGAGTTTTTGAATCCATATCAGGGTGCTTTTTATTTTACATTCATGACTCATATCAGTTATGAAAGCCTAACTTAAACCCTTGGACCCAGGAACAGAAATTTCCTGATGATGCTAAAAGCAGTTGTTCAAAAAAAAGCAGTCAGTATCTTTGGTACCATATGAAGAATGTCTGATGTTATATATCCTAGGGTTGAAGAGAGCCCAATCTGGTGTGCATTGGATTTCCTGCAAAGCAAACATATCTGCTTGAGAAGCTCAGAGGCTTACAAGTTTTCCAGCATGTTACCTCCTTGTGCTCACATTGTTAATCTTACCTGCTGCAGGCACTTAACCAGAAGCCTAAATGCCTGGGTTAGGAGATTCAGGCTGTGTCACACTATTTCTCTATGGACCACCTAGTCTTCACTGAGTGAAGAAATATACACTTTTAATCATCTTAATGCCATTAAATAGCAATCCATTAATAGCTAGGAGCTTTCTCCTTGTGTTTCTCCTGAAGAAATCAACAGTGACTCATCTTGCTCTCCTTTTTACCATCTATATCATAGACATAATTTTTTTTTTTGTCAAGCAAGCCAATTCTTATTTCAAATGGAATCTAGAAGTGTATGATAAAATGAACAGAGCAAGAGAATGAGAGATAAAATAGCCTCATATGATCTTAGAATGTTAAAACTTTGTATTCTTCCTGTGGAGAGGCTTCACCATTGACCGTAGATCCAGAATCATCAGTAGATGATATTTTAGTTTAAACCTTTTTGCACTGGTCACAGTAGGCTATTGAGGTCATCTGTTACTGGTTTTGTTGGCAAGGAGGAGGTACCTCAGAGAGCAGGAAACTGCCTTTTCAGTTTGACAGATTGTTACCAGGAATTTTGGATATGTGAAGAAGCAAGAATTATAATCTGAACTCAATGACATCTACAATTAAGATTAGATGATGATTTCTGTTCTAGATTAGATATTCAAAAGCCATAGCTATAGCTCTACATAACTTGGAACTCTTTTATTATGTCTCATATAAATCTGGAAGATTTTTGTTTTGTAGGTTTCTACTTTCTTAAAAACTCCTGTTAAAATATTGTTACCACTCCCCGTTTTCTTAATAACCCTAACCCTAATTATTTCTCAATTATATATGCAAATAAAATTGAACTTAGGTGTAAAATGCACATTTATACCATAGCACTGACAGTCTACTTATCCTTTGGACTAAATACATTTTGTGAAGTTGAATTAATCAGAGATTTGAATAGAAGGAGATTAGAAAATGAAATGGTTTAACACACATGCTCATGATATGATGCATAATACAACATCTTGAATAAAGGGGATGAGTTTACCAATAAAAAAAATTTTAGAGTTGTGTATCATGATGCCACTGGCTAATCGTATGTCTTAACCATGGCCTCTCTGCGCATTTGAATCTGTCAAACAAAGATTTTGACACTTTTTCCTTTGTCCCTCTCCCTCCCCTATCCATACATACACCCTTCACGAGTCTTTAGGAGAATGAAATTAGAACACATAGTGCTTTAAAATAATGTGCTTCAACATCAAAATTGTACCTTGATAAATTTTCCAATAATCTAAAGGTAAATGTGCTCTCTTTATAATTTCTTGTATTTCAGTGAATGGTTAAATAAAAACACATGTACCCAATATTGGAAGTATTTATTATTAAGCTGCACAAATTTGATACAACTAACTTGTTTTAAGTCAAAAAGAGTGATGCTAAGTTATACAGAAATCATGAATTGCAAAGATGTGAATTCAAAGTTAGGCTTTTATAAGAATCCTTCCTATAAAGATTTTCCATCTTTTGGAGCATCAGTGTATCCATGTGTAAAAATGAGAGGAAATGGAATAAATTATATCTAGAGCTTTTTCTGTCTTTATCAGATCTTACAGTAGGCATCTTCAGAGCAATACTACAGAATAATAAATAAATGGACCACAAGATGGCGTTTGTAGCTAATGAGTCCTGCATTCTCTGTTGTGGTCATTTTGAGTATTATTGTAGTGCTTACAAATGCAAACTTATCACTCACATTCTTGAGAGATGTATAAAAGTAATTTTAGGAAAATATGCAAATTATGATATTTTAAAGTTACAGATACTTCTAAAATTATAAATTGGCAAATGATTCTCAGAAGTTGAATTTAGACTTTTCCAGAAATGAAATTCAGTGGACAATTTTGAGCAATTGCAAAATAATAGAAATTTCTTTTCTCTATCAGAATCACCTCTGATTTTTTTCTGGGTTTATTGTAGGTCAAAATTTCAAAATATGCCCTTCCTGAAAGTTTTCATTAGTATTTCACATCTTAAATTTAGGCAATAAAAGGCATTATGAAGATGTTACATATCTATTACCCTTATTTTACATATGATCTATAATTTTTATGTATGCCAAGTAACTTTGTGACGATAGTGACCTATTGTAAAAATAATTATGAATTAGAACTTCACTGTTCCCTGAAATGTAGGTAATATCATCTGTTCCCAAGTTCATTTAAATAAACATTAAAATACTTATGGGACACATGATTATATTTCCTATTGTTAGTTTATTGAGAAGGATGCAGTTATCATGGTACTTTCTAAATTAGTGGGGACAAATAGAAACAACAATTTCTGGCTTAAAATGGTTTTAATAGAAATATATATTAAGATTTGGCTTTTATTATTTTATAATGATAAGTATCATTGTTATTATTTTAGGCAAATTTCTTGTTACTTTATTAACATAGACCATACTTTGGTAATTTTGACTTATGTGATAATTTGGATGGAATGAATTTTTCAGTAATTATTTCCAGTAACAGATTGAGCTTTCCCTGTGGAAGTATCACATATTATGATGGCATTTGCACATGGTGGCTAAGAACCTGAGTTTTGGATGGGCATACTTGTGACTTTGAGCATAGTGACCTTGAGAACTTTATTTCTTTCAGTGATCCTCAGTATCCTCTTTTATAAAGTAAACTTAGTAGTACCTTCCTCATCATAGATTTACTGGGTACTAAAATAAACTTGTACATATGTATATGTGTAGTGGGATATGTGAAGATGAAAGAAAAGTTTTAGAAGCAAAGTTTAATATTCCCAGTGAGTCACCAAATGTAAGTTGTTTTTAAGCTTACCTGTTTATAAGTATCTTTCCAGGAGTCTCAACTAGCATATATCTCAAGCCACTAATTTTTTGTGAGCCTGAAATTGCCAATGTAGAAAAAAGGTTTTAAAGCTGCTGAATGAATGAATGAAAAGCATTTCTCACTCAGTGTCTTGTACATAATAAGTATTCAGTAAATATAGGTTAATATAGTAATAATAGCTATATTGGTGATTGAGAATATTTATCATATTTATCATACTTATGTTTAGAAACTATAGTGATAATTATTTTACAAATACAAATAATTTGGGGGAAGGTACAGTTTAATGCTTGCCACATTCCATACTGAGTCAAACTAAGTATGTTATTCAGCTTTTTGTTGCTGTGACTAAAATACTACACTTAGAGGAGGATACATTTCAAGGATTCAGTCTATGGTTGGCTGGCTCAAAGGCAGAAACACCATGGTAGAAGGGCCTGGCAGAAGAAAGATTCTTAGCTCATGGCAGAAATGGAGCAGAGAAAGATAGTGAAGGGGTTAGGGAAGATAAAGCCTTCTAATGCGTGCCTTTCTGACCCACTTCCTCCATATCAGTCCCACCTCCCGGTAGTTCATTCAGCTATCAATGGATTAATCTATCAAAGGGATTAGTCCACTGATGAGGTCAGAGCCCTTATGTTCCCACCATTGTCCAAAAGCCCCACTTCTGAACCTTGTTATATCGGGGACCATGCTTTCAGCACATGAACCTTTGGGGACATTTCAGATCCAAACCATAGCACTAATCCTATAGAGGCCTATTAACAAATTGTATGTGATCACATTTGTTGCCTTCCTTTTGACCACAGGTAAGCTCTGGAAACTCTTCAGTTTAGTTCTGGGAAGAAACTTAATGGACACACATAGTCTAAGCCCCTTATTCTATGAGTAGGTAAATAGGCCTAGGGAAATAAAGAGATTTGCCTGAAGTCGCACTATGGAGCTTGAGAAAATATCAGTATTGATTCTTAAATGTGGACACTCCCATGGGAAGTTGTATTGTATCTAGAGTATGTCACTGTTTTTTCTTGAGAAAACTCAATCACATCTTGTGGGACCACTACCTGCTTACAAGAACTAGTGAGACATTTACCCCTTCTGATGGTGAAATGTCATTTAACACCTCTGCTGAAGTGAAGAGATTTGTTTTCAAAAATAAATTTGTCTTGGAATTAAAGGTTCATTTTCTAAGTGTTCCATCTTTGTGTTTGAGATGGTTTTGAGTGTGTATAGGAGCTAAAGGCTTTGCTTCCTGTGGATATGTCCCCTGCCCTTCTGGCCAGTTGTTCTCTTTGGATTCTGTCCTCACAGAGAAGCTGCAGTGTTAGCCTTGGGCTACAAACTGGAGCCATCTGTGGTAAACATGCACTGGATTCTTACTTAAGGGGCATTTCATATAAACTTGTTTTCTAGTCGCCCCACATCCTGAATAACAGCATGCATGACATATTTATCCACTAACTGTACCTGGACTGAGGAGGAGCATTCCTTGTGGTTTCGTATGGACAACGTGGGGGAGCTCAATACTGTACTCTGAGAATCAGTTTTCTTAACTAAAATTGGAATGACCTGATTTTCATCAGAGCATTGTTGCATCAAATGGAATAATATGAATGCAAAATGATGTCACCTTATTCAAATGAAAGTAGAGCACTTGTTGTTGATTTTCCTATGATAATGTGAGAATATCAACTAGAATGAGCTGACTGGTAATCTAGTAAAGATCAGGCCAGCACCTATGATGCTGGATGTTCTCATTTGTCACTCTGATTTTGAAGGATGTCAACTAGCTTCATAAATTGTAGTGATTTTAAAATGGGAAAATGTTGAATAGCAATGTAAAGCCAAATTATTAGAAACAACTCTTTAAAAAGTGTAACTTACAAATGACTTTTTGTTGTGGTTGATTTAATGATTCTTTAAATCCTTCAGTGATCACAAAGCCTAGCATAGTAGTAGTTACTCACTGAACTGAGCTGTTTAATGGCATGGTATAAATAATTCATGTCTTGAGCTGTAACTTAGGTTTCCATACTCAAAAGAAAACAAGACAGAATAAAGAGAATTGAGTTTAGAGTTCATCATTTATTATTTCTAAAGGATGTGTATAAACTTGATACATGTGCAAGATACAGGTAACTCAGCTGATTATTAAACATTGGAAGGGACAGTCAAAAAATACGATTTTTTACTTGGTAAAAAATCTTCGTGTAAGATTCCAAAATCTTGATCTAGTAGCATTAGAAGTGACATAGTTCAGGATCAAATCCTCATTTTTCAGGCCCAGAACTTCTATGTTCAGCATCCTGAGTGTGGATCAGGTTTTTATGACAAAACTTATCATTAATAAGTTTAGAGAGCATTAGAAATCCGAGTGTCAGTTTATTAGTGTTCAGATAGAATTCAGCTTTCGTGATGACCAGCATTTTAGCATCAGTCATTCAATATATTCCTTCTCTGTTGTCATATGACTTCATTTACTAAGCACCTGGCATGTGTTAACACAGTTGTCTTCAAGGGATATATGTTCTCCTGGATAGAAATAATTTCCAAAAGATGCAGGGAATCAATTTCCATACACACAACCTTTGTATATACTCTTTCCTAAAATTTAATCAGCCCATTGCCTCTGTAGTTATACATTTTCTTACCTATCTCCCTTTCCAAAATTGTCCTTCCTCCACTATGTAAAAGAGAGATATCTTGTCCTGCTTGCCTTTGACTTATTAAGTGTATCCTGGTGGTAGTTCAGGTAATTGGTTATTTTCCATTTGGTGATGAATAAACATTGACTATACCAATATATATGGTATTTAACTTCATAAATGTTCTTAACATCATAAATGTCCTTAAACCATTTGAGCCTTGGCTTTCTTATCTGTAAAATAAGATAATAGTTATTATCATGTTTAAGAAAATGGCATATAAGGCAACCACTATACTGCCTGACCAAGTATTCATATCAATATAATGCAATTGTAATATTATTTCTGTTGTTGTTACATATTAATGGTTCTATCCACTTAGTATTTCAAAATACATAAATCTTTGTAACTCTAGAAAGGAGGATGGTAAGGGAATAGTTCAGTACCTATTTTGTCTCTTTTATCAGGTATCACTATCCTTTTCAGTACTTAATTAGAAATGAAAGTATTCATTCACAACATTAGTAGACATGGATGGCTAATTAGCATAGTTGAACCAGAATAGGACCATGGAAGTGTGTTCCCTTGATGCCATCTTTGGTGAAATTTGGATTACTTATTTGACAGGAATTCTAAAGGGAACAGATGTCTCAAAATTTTATTTTGAATTTTACTTTGAGGACATTCAGACGTTTATTTAAATGTTTGACAGTTATCAAAAAGATATGAGATCTTCTGAGCAGTAATTGCTTTGGGCTACCCTGCGGGGTTAATGGCTACTAGATCATGTGTGGATTTGCAGAGAGACAAGAAAGCTGCATCGGAAAGAAGGGGGAAGGGGCTCCCCAGATGTGTTCTCCATCAGCCCTCCCAAACCACCTAATAGTTTTCTTTGTTTTGTAAGCACTGGGGATAGATTTTTAAAAGTTATAGTTTGGTATTTTTGCATTTTCTTCTTTTTTATACTAGAAGTTTGGTAAAGGAAATTTTTATTTGTAAAGCTGAGCTTTAATTTCTTTTTTTCTTGGCATTGAAAATAAATAAAATACTAATAACAGCTAATATTTACTGCATGTCTACATGTAACATTAACTGTAGGAATTTTGTAGAGGTTGATCCTCAGCATGTGGAATTTGTATTCCTAATTTGTTGAGAAATTTCTTAAAAAATCAGGAATAGATATTGGAATTTGGAAATGTTTTTCCTGTGTCTGTTGGGATGATTTTGCATTTAATGTAGTCAATTAGGTTGATTGGTAGTTGATGATTAATCCAACCTTATCTTCAAAGGAAAGGCCCCATTTGATTGTGATATGTAATTCTTTAGATAGATTGAGGGATTTAATTTGCTAAAATCTTGTTGAGAATTTTCACATCTATAATTATGAGTAAAGTTGGTTGCTAGTTTTCTTGTAATGGCTTTGGATTTGTTAAATTTTGGTTTTCTGGAAGAGCTTATATAGGATTAGTATGATTTCTTCCTTAAGGGATTTATGGAAGTAACCAATGAAGAGTTCTGAGCCTGAAGTTGTCCTTGTGGAAAGATCCAAATTCATGTGGGTTATCTGCTTCTTTTGGAATGAGTATGGTAGTCTGCACCTATCGAGCACTGGGTCTATTTCATCTATATTTTCAAATGTGTAGGCATGAAATTCTTCTCAATATTTCCTTTTCTCCTTCAGTAGAATCTGAACTGATGTTATGCCATTCATTCCTCTCCATTAATAATTCATACTATCTATAGATCAGTATGGCTAAAAATTTATCAATTCTGTTAATCTCAAACATTCAACATTTACTTTCATTAATTTTTCTCTATTATTTTTCTTTTCTCCTTAATTGATTTCCACTCTGATCTTTTCTGGAGTTTTCTGTTGTTGCTTTGGTTTGTCTTTTTTTTTTTTTTTTTTGTGGGTTTTTTAAATTTTCAAAGTAGAAATCAAAGTCATCAGTTTAAGACCTTTCTGCTTTTCTAAGGTAGGTGATTAGTGCTGTTTCTAAATGTACTACTTTAGTGAGCTGTTACAATGATTGATATGTTGACACAGGGTTATTTATGATTGTCCTATTTGGATTTCAAACATTTGATGTTTTCATATAGCTATCCCATTTCTAATTTGAATCCATTACATTCAAAGAACATAATTCATACTGCTTGAATCTTTTTAAATTCACTGAGATTTCTTACATGATTGAGAACATGGTCTGTCTTGGTAAATGTTATATGTGCACATTAAAGAAAAATGTGTATTCTATTTTTGTTCTATTAATACCAATTAGGTCAACTTGATTGACAATGTGATTCAAATCTATATTAATGCTTTTTTTGTCTTCACATATTCTATCAAACATGAGAAGGGTATGAAAAATCAATGATAATTATTTGTCTTTCTCCTTGCATTTCTGTCAATTTTTGTTTCACACATTTTCAAACTTTCTTGTTCTGTGTGTAAACATTTGAATTATGTCCTCTAGATAAATTAGCCCTTTTATCATTATGAAATCATCATCTTTATTTTTGATAATTATCTTTGCTCCAAAATCTACTTTTCTGACATTAATATAGCCATTCTAGTTTTTCTTTTGACATGTGTTACGTGCTATATATTTTTTCATCCTTTTAATTAACCTATTTGTGTCCTTTTACTTAAAATGTAAGCTATTTAAACAAAATTAAGGGGTCTTTCTCATTCCATAGACTATCTGTATCTTTTATTGAGTATGTGGGTGATTTAATTGATTATTGATATGATTAGGTTTGAGTCTTTTATCTTGCTATTTTAATATGTTAATATGTGTGTGTGTATGTGTGTGTGTGTGTGTGTGTGTGTGTGTGTGTATATATATATATTTTTTTTTTTTTTTTTTTTGGTCTCATTGGTTCATTGTTCCAATTTTCCTTTCTGCCTTCTTTTGGCTTTACGGTCAGTTTTTTACATATATTCATTTTACATCTTCTGTTGGTATATTAGGTATAACTCTTGTTTTATTATTTTAGTAGTAAGATAGCCTAGTACATTAACGACCAAATCTCACCACCCAGTTCCAGAAGATCATCATAATTTAATAATTGCTAACTTTTTGAACTCATACTTTGTACTAGGCATTCTGCATAGAGATTTAAACAGATTATATAATTTAATTTTCACAATTGCCTTATCAGTAAGTACTATTTTAAACCTAATGTATAGCTGAACAAATGATAATAAAAGTTAATCAGCTTTCCAAATTCTTCTGTAATGTGGTGAGATTCACCTACGCAGGGCATGATTGCATTCTTTCTACTGTGTCTGGCTGTCTAACGCCTCCTCACTTCCAAGCAGGTCCATCTTTTTATCTGTAACTTTGAGCTCTGTTTTCTCTCTTGACAATAGGGTAGAAGTATGTTATTTTAGCAAAGGTAACCTATGCTTATCTTTTAACTGTTAATATGTTTCCTCTTACATAGCAATAGCATCCCTGGTTAAGAATTAAAATATGTGGGAAATGACAAGGATTCAGGTAGGCTGATGGGAGAGAGGAGTAGGGAAGATTGCTATAGGGACAGATGAGTTAGGATTTATGGATCCTTTTCACTCTGAAAGTGTACGTCTGTTGGTCTCCTCATCATGTGTTTCCATTATTCAGTGCCTTGCTACGTGGGAGTCGTTCCTTACATCACAGACTGACCTCCACTTGGAAGAAGACTCTGAAGATAAACTTTAATCCCATAGAGAACTTCTGTTTGATCTTTTGGAGACAGCAACTATCAACCAAAGTTATTCTTTAAGGATTGGCTGTGCCCTGTATAAAGTGGATGAAAATGTTTTACACTATCTGGAAAACCAGTGACTTGAAAACTCAGGTATTCCAGGTCATTGACATGAATTTGGGTGTGTATATGTGTATATATATGTATATATATATATACATACACACACACACGCACATATATATAGAAAACTATATAGATAGATTCATCTATCTATATTGAGAGAGATAGATTTAGCTTAATTTTAATTATGTTCTTAAATTTATGTGCCAATAATTGCATATAAGATTTTTTTCTTAAATATTCGACTGTGGAATATGTCATTTTAAATATGTTGTAAAGACTCAGTTTTAATAAAAGGTTTAATATGAAATGACTGGCTGTGGTGTTTTCTTTTTCAACTGGTAGCTCAAGCCTCTGAAACAGATTCTAATATGAATTCAGCTATGTTAACCTGTATGCTTTGCATTCATTTAATTATAATTTTTTCTCAAATACTATTTACTTTTATAATAAGAATTTGAAGTAAATTTCAAAACTTATTTAACATAAAAAATTAATAGTAGTTTTTAAAATAATTGATTTGTTATAGGTTAACAGTTTTTTCTGCACTTTAAAAAAATAGTTCGCCAAAATAAATTTCAATTATTTGAGGTATTATTAGAGATCTTGATACAGTCTTATTCCTACCCGTAAATGTTCTTTCAGTATATTTTACATCCTCTTCACAACTGACACCTATCCTTGACTTTTTAAGATATATAGGGTTGATTAGGATTGTTCCCCCATTCATTTATTAAGTGTATTCCTTTTGCAAGGTGGTGGTGTAGGTGCTTGTGGTTCAGAGTGATGAAAAAGAACCACTTACTCTCAGGGCTTAGATTCTAGAATATTTATTGTATAGAGTGATTTCATGTTAACTTCGTGGGTATGGATTTTCATTTTTCTTGTTCCTATACATGCAAGTGAAATTTCTAGGTCATGGAATGACTAAATTTAACCATTTCAGAAGTTGCTAGACTGTTTTCCAAATTGGCTACACCATCTTACATCCCTCCAGCAGTGTATGAGAATTTCAGTTTTTTCACAACCACACTGACACTTGATAATATCTGATTGCTTTTGACTCTAGCCATCCTAGTGGTATGAAGTGGTACCTCATTGTTTTGATTTGCATTTTGTAATGTATTTTTCATGTGTTTATTAGCCGTATGTAAATATTCTTTGGAAAAATGTCCATTCATATATTTTGCCATTTTAAAAACTAGATTGTCTTACTGTTGAGTTGTAAGTCTTCTTTATATATTCTAAATACAAGTCTCTCAGTGTAATTTTTTCATTTTCTTGATTAAGCCCTTTAAACTAAAGGAGCTTTTAATTTTGATGACATCCAATATAACTAATTTTTCTTTTATTGCTCCTACGTTTAGAGTCACATCTGAGAATCCATTGCCAAGCCCATAGTTATACAGATTTACTCCTATGTTTCCTCCTGAGTTTTAACTCTTAGATTAGAGCTTTGGTCCATTTTGTGTTAATTTTTGTGTATGGTGTGAGGAAAGGTGCCAGTTTCATTCCTTATGTGTGCTATGCCTTTGTCTTGGCTCAGTTTGTTGAGAGACATTATCTTAGAGTTTTCACACTGGGTTCCATGTCTATAGGGCTTGTTTTTCTGCTAGTAGTGGAATTCCTGGCATAGCTTTCTTGAACTTGTTCTGATGTGTATTGTGTGTGTTTGTTAGTAATCTGTAAGTGTGGTTACTGGATACCTCATCATAAACAGCTTTTAAGTAATGGTAGCACTGTAGACTTTTACTTAAAAGTCCACCCTAATGTTTACATGTTCTTTTCATTCAACATTTGAGTAAATACTTCTCAAAACACAAGTTTTTTGCTGTTCAGTTACTTTTTCTATAAGTAGATAGCCTTTAAAAAAAAAAAGAAAATGATTTTAAAAGGGACCCATTCCAGTAGCGGTTATATGGACATGATGAAAGACTTAGTACACTGACAGTAGCTGGCTATGAAAATATAAGTACTTGTGTAACTATTTGGGGCCAGGCCTTTTTGTTCTTCCTAAGGGTTCTACTGCCTCCTTTCATTCCACTTACCTAGAGGGAAAATAAAAACATTATTACCTTAACTGATTTCCAAACCAGAGTTTTGATGATTAATTTCTTAGTTATTTGACTTGAAATCTAAGGGAAAAAGAAACATTTTCTGTGTCTGTGGGAAGTGAGATTGTGCTTGCGTAGAAGACATCACTAGAGAGCGTGCCTCCCATGAACCATGGAACTGCCATCCTAGGCTCAGCATCCGACAGAAACTTTACTTAACTCATCTGGTTCACAGATGCCAAAGCTCCTGCTCAAATTTATAATTTTCTTTCTCTTTTTAAAAAAGATTCTGGCAGTTGATTTAGTAGGAAACATTATTTGCCCCATTTCTTGAAAAGTAGAAAAACACAGACACAGACACACATCAGTGTACACACATTTTGAATAGGAAATCATTTTTTGACACATGTATACTCCCAAGAAGACACAGAAACACATAGAAATCTGGCCCTGTTTTTGTTTTTTTCTAATTTTTTTTTTTTTTTTTTTTTTTTCCTCCTTCCTATGCCTCATTCCAAGATTGCCTTACCTTGAGGATAATTTTACATCTCTCTGGGATTTGACCTGTGCTATTGAGCATCTATTTCATAAGTAATTCCATTAAATACTTCATTGGTTCTGCTGTAAACAGTTCTTTTTTAATTTTTCAAACTCACAGTCGTATCTATGCTTTGATCAAGCCCTGTTGATCGATTTTTTTTTAACTGCTCTTTGGCCTAGTTTCCCCATCTGTCTTTTCTGAATTTTGTTTCAGAATTCTTATTATTGCACTTGATAAATGAACAAATTACTTAAGAGAAAAGGCAGCTTATATAACCAAAATGGATCAGCTTATATAACCTAAATGAAGCAGAAATATTTGGGCACAATTGGTCCTCTTTCTGTCTTTATTTCCTACTTTTCTTGAATAGGTTGTCTCCATTCCTCCTCTTGCTTCCTTTCCATGAGGCTAAGTCTGTAATTCTCAACTGATGTTCATTTTCATCCCCAGGGGATATTTAGCAGAGGCTGTAAGTAGTATCTTGGGTTGTCATACTGGGAGAAGTAGAGTACTCTTGGTAAATAGTAGATCAAAGCCAGGGATGCAGTTAAATATCCCATAATGCACATGGCAGCCCCTGACAATAATCATCTGACTGAAATGTTAATACTGCTAAAGTTGAAAAATGTTGGGTTAATATGCACTAGTAACTCCTGCCTCACAAGTGTCCAGCTTTAAGTGCAATAAGCCAATCCCCCCAAAATAAAGGCTAAATATTCTCTCTGATATGTGAATGCTGACTCACAATCAGTGGTGGGGGTGGGAGTTCACTGGATTGGACTGGGTAGTAGGGGGGAAGTGGGGGAGATGGGAATGGGGAAGACAGTAGAATAGTAGAATGAATCCGAAATAACTTTCTTATGTTCATATATGAATTCACAACCAGTGTAACTCCACATCACATGCAATCACAAAAATGGGAAGTTATATTCCATGTATATATAATATGTCAAAATATATTCTACTGTCATGTATAAAAAGAACAAATTAAAAAGATGTTCATTAAAAAACAAAAACAAAAAAAAAAAAAAACAAGTGTCCTCAAAGGGAAAGCACTTGTTAGCTTCAATGCAGTTGAAAATCTCCTGGGAAAACTGGCTTTATACACAGTCAAGCCTCCTTTTATCCTCACCCCTCATTTCTGTCCCAAGTCAATCTTTGTGGATAAGAATTGAGGTTAGTTTTCCCACAGAGTATAGCAGGCAGGGAGGTTATGGCCAAAGAAAGATGGCAGCCTTAATTCAGATCACTTGTTAGGTGTTACAAACACCTAAAATAGTTCAAACAGAAAGGACTGCTTTACCCAGAAGAAAGAAGAGTATCGGGCAAGAGAAAGCAATACATTACATGTTCACAACTATAATTTTAAACAAACATGCATTTTATCCATTGAGAATTTTATTAGCACTATACATTTATATAATTAATACTATTCTTATGCCTAAAATTCTTTAATAAGCAAGGACTAATGTAAAAATAACTCTTCAAAGAACATGTATTAGAGATTATAAGTGTAAATAATCAGTTAGTCCAGCACATATAATTGCACAGAAAGTCAATCATAATTTTGTTGACTAAGAAATAGCACAGGACTGTGAAATTAGTTGTTAGTGCACTCATCTGTACTAAAAAACACCTTTAGGTTTGATTGAATATGGAGCACAGTAAATAAAATGTATTCTTGTGCTGAAATTCTGAATTGAGATTTCATTAAAACACACTGATATGTGGAATGTGTTGAATAACAGAAATATGACCCTTTTTTTATTGAGAAAAAAAGAAAAAGAAGTTTTACTGCTTTGCTAGCAAAGGAGAAAGACGGGGGACTCCTGTTCCAGAGGCTGTGATTCTGCACATCAGCAGTGACCCTCTCGTGTACAAATATGTTCAACTACATGATTATCTTATCATGAATGGAATAATGAGGGACTGACACACTAAATATTGTTAAAGATCAAGTTCATTGCACTATTGCAGGAAGATTTGAAAGTTAAGAGTAATGAAATTCATCTATTTTGTGGAGATTTCTTTTCTAGGTTTCTTAAGCCAGGTTAGTGCCTGAAAAATGGCATTTAAATGTCTTCAATTTAAGTGACTACACACCTGCAATTGATCTTGTAATTAATCAGTCCATTGCTGGACTCCTCTACCATCTGATGTTTTTACCCCCTTTGGCAGCATACCTATTAGTTCTGGTAATATGGAATAGAATTTTTTTAATTATTATTTTATAAGCAGCTAATTTTTCATAATATCTCAGATGAAATTTTCACAAATATTAGCATATAAAAACCTCTCACAGCTAAAGCAGTAACACTGTACCTATTCATTTCCTTCTCTAAAGGTATTTTGCGAAGGACTTAGAATTTTATTTTCTTTTGCTCTACTTTTAAAGAGGACTAAATATTTCTTTCTCTTCTGAAAATAAAAGAGACAATCATAGAATTCTCAGAACTATAGAGTGACAAGAGCCACATTGGTACAACTTCCAAATTTTCTGTCCACAGTACTCTTGTTCACCAGGCCCCTGAAGCTAAAGCTCTTGAAGATTAGCTCTGCTCTGTCATCTCACAGATCTGCTTAGTGTGAACATTCTCAGATCATGATGTTTGGGATCCAGACCCTCATTATTTCAGTCAACCTTTACCATATAAGAGAAGCTCACAGGAGCACAGTGGCTCTGGATCCCAGATAGTTGCCCTTTCTATTTCATTATTGCTTTTACATACTCTCTTGCATCACCACAAAGCCAGGTCTGGCTCACATCTTCCTTCCCTCCTTTGCAGCAGAGGCCTCTCAGTATACAGCTCCATGGCAGGATCTCTAACATCTATTTCAGTCATCTTCAAACCACAGTCTTCTGACTTGTTTCAACCTCACAGTTTTCTTTGGTCCACAGTACAATGAGAAAGTTAAGGACAATGTATTATAGTTTTCATATAGCCAAACTCAGGTTCTTTTTAAATGTACTTTAAATTTAATATGCGTCTTTTATGGTGTAACTATACTTACAGTGTCCTTACCATTTATGATGGTTAATTTCATGGGTCAACGTGACTAGGCCACAGGTGCCCAGATATTTGGTCAGATTTTATGGGTATTTCCATAATGGACTGAGTAAAACAGTTTGCCTTTCCTAATTTGAGTGAGCCTTATCTAGTCAGTTGAATGCTAAATACATTCTAAAAGATAAGAGCAAATCCTGCCTGCTTTATCTCCCTTTGAGCTGGGACATTGGCTTTTTTTCTGACTTTGAACTCAAGTCATCATCTTTTCTTGGGTCTAAAGCCTGTCAGCCATGAGACTGAACCTAACCCATTGGCTCTCTTGGGTCTTGAACTTGCTGATTGCAGATCATGGACTGTGTCAGCCTCCATGATCCTGTGAGCCTGTTCCTCACAATAAATCCCTTTCTCTCTCCCCTATTCCTGTTTCTCTGAAGAGCACTGACCAATACATCATCATTTGTCTCCCCACATTTCTTTAGAAACTATATTTGTTATGAAATCCCAAAGTTCAGAATCTGAACTCTTCACCACCCTTCTTGGTCAATCTGATGCTATTTCTCTAAGTCTATTGTTTCTGCATTAAGCCCCTGAGGGCTTTAGCTTGTAAAATTCAGAGTTTTCTCTTCCTGCCTATTGTACAGTCTCACTCATGAGGCTCTCAGTGCCTCTAACCTCTGAATAAAGGGTGAGAAAAAGCTAAAGAGTGCAATGTAAAGGGATTATTTTGATTTGTAGTTTAATATCTTGTCCCATAAAATGATCAATTTTAAAAGAGAGGTATGTCCTTGTCAGATATTCTAAGCCTCTCAGAAGCATACATTTACAATTTTAGAGATATCACTTAATTTCTGCATTCATGTTTATTATTGAGTCTTTTATATGTTCCATTCCTGCTGATTGTGATTTTCTTGTATATTCTCACTTCAAATTTCTAGCAATATAAAAACAAAGGTACCATTATCTATATAATTTCTAAGGAAACTAAGACTTTTCTAAGTTATTTTGCCTAAGCTCACCAAATGAGAAAATAATGAGTCAAGGACAATGGTCTCTTTCCAACATCTATGTGGCCTGTACCACTGCTTCTCCATTTTCAGCATGCACCCGCATCACCTTTGCATCTTGCTAACATGCAGACTCTGATTCAATAGGTCTGGGTGGGGTCTGGGGTTCTGCATTTCCAATAAGCTTCCAGGGGATGTCGATGCTTCCACTCCAAATATGTTGTTAAATAGCAATGTGATTCATTAGTGGGATGATAGACCCTGTGAAAATGTATTAAATGACACATATAAAATCCTCTGTTTACTTGAGCTGTCAAGTCACACTTTGTGTTTTGGCTCTTTCACTTTAGTTCTTTTACCCTAGGAAAAATCAATTTTCTTTCACAAGTTCTATAAAAAGGGCAACCAATAGTACCTAATTAATATGATTATTGCATAAAATATGTGTGGAAATGTCTGCACATATTAACAACATAGGCTACACTTTAAAAATAAAGGAACTTAGGAAGATGTAATTATTCTCCTAGAAAGACCTACATGTAGCATAGGATTCTCCCAGAATGGGAAAATAAACACACAGCTGTTAGCTACTGATAAACTCCTTGGTAGTAAACTGATCATGAAAATTTTCCCAAGTCCAGACATTTATAATCATGTGTAGGGTGACAGTACCCTGGGCCTTGGTTAGCCTACATGTAGAAAGAGATGAAGGCTATCTGGAAGTAGTCTCTCTGGTAAACCATTCTGATATTTAGCCTATAAATGTAGAAATAATGTCCCTATGTGTTTAATAATGGCTTTGGATAAACTTAGAGAGTTGATAGAGCTAGAATTAAATTCCGAACATACTGTTAAAAAAAAAAAAAACAGGCATTTTAGCATTAGAATTAAATTCTGAGCTCTTGAGTTAACTATTCTAGGCCCAATTCCCCATCTGTGAAAAGGGGAAATTAATCTGCCAGATCTACATTATTGGGAAGTATAAGAATAAATTGCACACAGCTGACTTTGACTACTTACTTTGCTAAGTAAAACTAAGTTTTAAGATTTGCATCAACTTCCCTGTGTTACCCACTAAATACTGGAATCTTTCAATCCCTCCATGAGTGACTCTTGAGATAAGGCAAAATTCAGAATGTGATACATATTTGTGGATGCATAGATATACTGTGCATATTGAAGTTCATATTTATTCACGTGGCATAGCAGAATGTGTGCATGTGTGGTATGTGAGTATGTCTAGTGATTTCTAGAAATACATAAAAATCCGTCTTGCTTATCTCCCTCTCCTCTTTTCAGGTACCTTAATTTCCTCAGGTTTGAAAATTCATTTCTGTCCATGTTCATAAGGTTATTAAGGAATGAGATCCTTTAAAATGAGGCAGCTATTTATCTGTGTATACTTTAGCTTGTGTAATTATTGAAGGCTATAATTAAATATGTTCAAAAGAGAAAATTTGAACTTCTTCAGTTCCTGTTTATGTTTCTCTTAATGTAAGTCATAGAGATTGAAGAGATTGTTTGTGTTTTTTATTCTAAAATATGACAGTGTACTCTTTTGGTAAGGTCAGCAGAACAAGGCTTTCTCATTTTAAGGGGAATCATCCCAGAACGTTCAATTTAATAACTAATCAAAGCTAGTTAAATGAGGCACTTAATAAATATGCATCAAAAATGTTCTTACTTGAAACCATATTATTGACTTTAAGATTAAATTATTATTTATTTGAACAACCTAATATTGCAAATTTTTTGAAGCAGTTCACATTAAAATGTCATCATCCATGCTCCCACTCATTCAGTAATTCATTAGTTCTACAGATACCCCCCTATGAATAAGTTTCAGAAACTATCACCTGTACTGTTGTAAACAATAATGATAAATAAAGCAGAAATACTCCACCCTTATGTAATCAAAAGTCTAACGAGGAGACAGACATCGTGCAATAAGTAATAATAAATCTCAATTAATGCATTTATGAGCTCCTAAGGCTGCCTTTTAAAAGTACCAAAAACTTGAATGGCTTAAAACAACAGAAACCTACTCCCTTACAGTTTAAGGCTAGAAGCATAAAATAAAAGTGCCTGCAGGGCCGTGTCTGCCTTTTGGCTCAAGGAGAGACTCTCTCCCTGCCTCTTCTAGCTTCTATTGTTGGCTGGCAATCCTTGGTGTTCCTTGCCTTCTCCCTGTGTGTCTTCAAATTTTTTTTCCCTCTGCTGTTGTCTCTGTGTCTAATTTCCCCTTTTAACAAGGATCCTAGTCATGCTGGATTAAGGCCCACCTTAATGACCTCATTTTAACTCGGTTATCTCTAAATGCCTAACATTGAAATAAGTTCACGGGGCTGGGATTGTAGCTCAGCGGTAGAGCGCTTGCCTCGCATGCGTAAGGCCCTGGGTTCGATCCTCAGCACCACACACAAGGCAATAAAATAAAGACATTGTGTCCACCTACAACTAAAAAAATATTAAAAAAAAAAAAAAGTGATACCCTTAAAAAAAAAAATAAGTTCACATCCTCAGGTTTTGTGGGTTAGGACTTTAAAGTTATAATTCATAACAGTGCATAATTATAATTTGCCATAATTATAAATAATGTATGGCAAATATCATGACATAGACGAAGTATCATAAATGAGAGAATAACATAGTAATAGTAATGGACATCTGTATTAGTATTAATAAATAATAATTGACATCTGTATTATTATTATTATTTTGTTATTATTATTTTGATACTAGGAATTTAGCCCAGGGTTGCTTTACCACTGAGCTATATCTCCATCCCTTTTTGTTTTTCATTTTGAGATAGGGTCTTACTAAGTTGCTTAGGGTCTCACTAAGTTGGTGAGGCTGGCCTTGATCTTGCCATCCTCCTGCCTCAGCCTTCCAAGTTGCTGGGATTACAGGCATGTGCCAGCACACCAGGCTGGAACAACTTTTTAAATTGAGTAGACAGGGAAGGATTACTGAAGACCTGGAGAATAATAACCAACCAAATAAGCAAAAGGGGGAAGATTGGGGCTGAGTAAAACAGTATATTCAAAAGTCCTGAGGTAGGGAAAAGTTTGATGTGTAGAAAGGAAGTGGAAGAAAGCAAGGGCATCTGGAGCATTGTGAATGAGAGAGACAGTCCCCAAGATGAATTGCTTCATCTAACTGGAATTTTTTTTTAAGGAATTGTGTAAAATTATCAGAATTTATCTGAGGATAGTATGAACTTATAAAGGACCCAAGTAGTATGGTTTTATTATTTCCTTAATAGTAAGTGAAAAGGGCAGGAACATGGCAGGAAATAAGCCAGCTAGGAACAGCAGAAGAGCAGGGAGCAGGCTGAAGAATCAATGAATGCTAGCAGAACTCATAAATCTAATTGTCATAAACTGTGTTGATACTTGGGGAGGTTTGTACTAGAAAAGCCATACTGTCACTAAAACATTTAAATGTCATGGTAATTAAAAGTAATAGAGGCTATACCCTTTGCCATGGGCTTCCAATAACCCCACTGGCCTATCTCCTGGAACCTTCCTTAGACGGCCCTCAAGTTTCAAAAATGAGAACATCTTGTGATTGAGAGCCCAGGAGACTCCTGCTTCAGATCTACCACTAGCATCTACGTACGTACACCATGTACATGTGTACAACCACATGTTTGCAAATGTGTTTATATATATGCACATATTTGTAAAAATTAACAGAATAAGCTTAAAACTTAATTATTTTATATACTCCTTTGACTGTAATGTTTGAAATCTTCACTATGCACTTGGAATCAAAAGCATTGTCTGATGGGGAGGTGTGGTGGCTAGAGACAGGCATGTAGCTGGGGCAGTGAACTTAAAAACAGAAAATCCAGCAAACAAGTTGGCCCTGATTCAGTCTGGTGCCTGTATACAAATTGGTCCCTTTCCACAGAAAAAGTAGCAAAATGAGAGGTACAAGCAGAGGCAATGCCTGAAGTACAGAGAAATAACTACATGCCAGTTCCAGGAGAGCAGCTGAGAGATGAGGGATGGGATCCGGTCCTGTGGGAGAGAACTAGTCCCAGCTGGGTGCAGGAGAGGTTCCAGTATCAGCGGAGGAAGGGGAAGCTAACACTGTCCAAGTGGGATGCATTTGGAAAGGTTTGAACAGGGAGGAAATGCCTCCTCATTTAACCAGGAAGTCCACAGCTAGGGTGGCTTCAAGATTAGCTTAATTTGGGTGCTCTACCTCCTGTCTCTGCAGTTGCTGCTGCCAGCATTTTGCTTCTTGGCTTCCTTTCCTCTGCTTCCTTTCCTGACTGTAAGGAAAGAGCGGTGGCTTTTGGTTTCATATCCACATACACAATATCAAGAGAAAGCAAAAAATTGTCTCTTCCAATTATTTTCTATCATTCAAGAATAGATCTCTCTCCTACGATACCTAACAAAATTCTCCTTGTGTGCCTTGTCTCCAAATTAAAATCTACACCCACCTTGAACCAATTCTTTTGATACTTTGTCACACAGCACTTGGCCCAGACCTCAACTTCTAAGCCAATCCCAAGCAAACAAAATGAGATTACTCATTCCATTTAGTCCATTTCTGGATTTATTATCATTTTTTTTTTATTATTTAGCACTGGAAAATTTCTTTAGATTCTTTTTCAATTTTGTTCAAAGCACAAAATCAGAGAAGGATTTGATGTCCTAGTATTAGTGTCTCAGATAAGGATGCACCCTTCAAGACAAAATTAGAAACATTTGTAGAGGATACCTGTGAGTAATAAAAATGAGAGGAGCTAATGAAGGCTTCAGGCTGCAGTACAGGTGTGAAGCTAGGAGAGGTGCAAGGAGACCACACTGGGTTTGAAGGACTGTGGGAGACAGCATAGTCCTTAGAAAGCCTTGGGCCAGAAGAGAGTCCAGGATAAGCATTGGGCCAGAAGAGAGTCCAGGATAAGCATTTTCTGTTATAAGAATCCCAGGTGGGCAAAGATGGCCCAGGTCTAGTAGCTCCACTAGCTCAGCCACTGGCTGTGAGCAGTGTGAGGAAATGACATCTGTGAGGACATTATGATGAGTGCGTCTGCACAGTGGACAGCTGCAGGTGCCCACTGGCCATGCTTCACATCACAAGTTTTCTCTTCGAAAGGGAGCTGTGCTGAAGGCCTAGCTGCTGCGTGGGGCCTGTCAGAGTCTGTCCTCTCCTCTCAGTGTCCAGAAAGTTCAGAAAGTAGATTTCACCAAAACTTATTCAACCAGTTACCAATTTTTCTCTACTCTTTTACTTAGAAGCTTACCTTGTTAGAAAGATCTGGGAATACTTCCAGTTTTTCTCCATTTAGGATGATGTTGGCCTTGGGTTTAGCATAGATAGCTTTTACAAAGTTGAGGTATGTTCCTGCTATCCCTAGTTTTTCTAGTGTTTTGAACATAAAAGGGTGCTGTATTTTTCAAATGCTTTCTCTGCATTGATTGATAAAATCATATGGCACTTATCTTTTAGTCTATTAATGTGTTGGATTATGTTAATTTCTTTTCTTTTTTTTTTTAATATTTTTTTAGTTGTAGATGGACACAATGTCTTTATTTTATTGCTTTGTATGTGGTGCTGAGGATCGAACCCAGGGCCTCATGCATGCGAGGCAAGCGCTCTACCACTGAGCTACAACCCCAGCCCCTATGTTAATTTCTGTATGTTGAACCAACCTTGCATCCCTGGAATGAACCCCACTTCATCATGGTACACTATTTTTTTGATATGTTTTTATATGCAATTTGCCAGAATTTTATTGAGAATTTTTGCATCTATTTTCATCAAGGATATTGATCTGGAATTTTCTTCCTTTGATGTGTCTCTGTCTGGTTTTGGATTCAAACTAAAAAGCTTCTTCTCAGCAAAAGAAACAATCAATGAAGTAAATAGAGAGCCAACATCCCGGGAACAAATCTTTGCCACATGCACATCTGATAGAGCACTAATTTCCAGAATATATAAAGAACTCAAAATATTAACACCAAAAAACGAACAACGCAATTAATAAATGGGCCATGGAGCTGAACAGAAACTTCACAGAAGAAGATATACAATCGATCAACAGACATATGAAAAAATGTTCAACATCTCTAGCCATTAGAGAAATGAAAATCAAAACTACTCTAAGATTTTATCTCACTCCAGTCAGAATGGCAATTATCAAGAATACAAACAACAATAAGTGTTGGCGAGGTTATGGGGGAAAAGGCATGCTCATACATTGCTGGTGGGACTGCAAATTGGTGCAACCAATCTAGAAAGCAGTATGGAGATTCCTTAGAAAACTTGGAATGGAACTACCATTTGACCCAGCTATTTCACTCCTCCGTCTATATCCAGAGGACTTAAAAACAGCATACTACAGTGACACAGCCACTTCAGTGTTTATAGCAGTTCAATTCACAATAGCTAAACTCTGGAACCAACCTAGATGCCCTTCGATAGATGAATGGATAAAGAAATTGTGGTATATATACACAGTGGAATATTACTCAGCATAAAAGAGAATAAAATTATGACATTTGCAGGTAAATGGATGGACTTGGAGAATATCATGCTAAGTGAAGTAAGCCAATCTCAGAAAACCAAATGCCAAATGTTTTCTCTGATAAGTGGATGCTGATCCATAATGTGGGGGAGGACACAGGAAGAATGGAGAAACTTTGATCACAGGAGTGGGAGAGAGTAGGGGTCAGGGGGACAATAAAGATGGTGGAATATGATGGACATCATAGCCCTAGCTTTATGTATGTCCGCATGTATGTGTGATTCTACATCACATACAACCAGAGAAATGAAAAGTTGTGCTCCATCTGTACACAATGAATCAAAATGCACTCTGCTACCATGTAAACCTAAATAGAATAAATAAATTAATTAAAAATAATGGATAAGCTGTATTTCAATGTAAACCCCCAAATGAGAAAACATAATGTTTTGTCATTATTGTGTATATTAAATTTTGTTCATAACATAATATGAAAAAAATTTAAAAAAAGAAAAATCTGGGAACATGTATGTGTTGCTAATTTTAATGAACCTTGCAATTACAACAAGTTCTGATACAGTACTTCAATCTTCATATTTTAAATATATTTTTGTCAAAACTGTGGAGTTTTGAGAAAAATGTATTTAGAGAGACTTCCTATTCTTTAGAATGAGACTTAGCTCATTCAATTGATAAAAAATGTCTACCATATAACCTCATTGTAAATCAGCCATTATTTTTTAATTCAAATAAACATGAAATTTGAGCTTTCATTAGAATCATCTCCTCTCTTGAGTTTTCAGATGCATAGTTACATGGAGAGCTAGATGATAGATGAGAGGATGGGTGCATAGGTTGGCAAACAGATCAGTCTTGCTATTAGTGTGTCATTTGGGTAAAATAAAACATCAAGACTTTTAATATTTCTTGCAATGGATCCTTTTTGTTCTACTGACACACAGTCACTAGAGCCATGCATTTTTTGGTAATCAGAGATAGATGAGATCATTCAATAAAAATTAAAGTCTGTCTCACCACAAATTATTTTGAATAGCTAGTATCGAGAATACAGCAGACTGTAATTATACATACACGTTATGTGTTTGTAAAATATTTTAATTGCATCTTTTTTTAGTGGCCAGTGCATTTGCACCCTTATGCGATTTTATTTGAATTCCAGGTATCTTTTTCCAAAAGAGAAAGGGAAGGTGAGAAAGAAATTTGACCATGACTTCTAGAAAGCAAGGACATTCTGTTTTAGAAAAGAATATATTTCGGAATTTAGAATCTAGAAATTAGTACCCCAAAAGACTACCCAAACCAGAATACTTCTTGGAGATGTTTCTCCTGCAGTCTGGGCTTGTTTGAAGACTGCTGTCACATATGCTTCTCCCCCTGTCCACTCTAAATTCCAATCACGTGGACTTTTGTGGCATTCTTCAGACACTTGACACATTTTCATTCTTCTGTCATTTTGCTTGTTTTTCCTTGCATTAATGAGTTCTTCCCTTCTGACTTTCAAACTCCTGCTCATCCTTTAGGGCTCAGCTAGTGTCACCCAATTTTGATGCATTTTCCTATTTTCTGAGTCACTTTTCTCCCATCCTCCCATGGCACTTAATAACTAAGTTTGTTTATTCCAGCATGACCCAGTGTTCCTGAAGTCTGCTTATTGAAATTATCTAGGGAATAATACAATCACTGGAATAATAATTACTTTCTAATTTTTAGCCTTATATTCACAGTCTCAAACTGCAAGTTCAAAGATAGTAGAGAAAATATGAAAATGTTCAGTGTAGAACAAACTGAAAAGCTACATTTCAATCAAAGAGAGAAATTAATTAAAAATTTGTTGCAGTAGCCCAGATTAGAGAACATTAGCTCTTCACTAAAGGAACAACAGTAAATATTTTGAAGGAGATGTTAAAATTTTAAGAGGAAAATATAAGAATTTCATTTTGGAAACAAAGAGTTTCGAGGTAAATAAAAACAAGGTAAAAGCCAGGCATGGTGGCACACGCCTATAATCCCAGCACTTTGGGAGGCTGAGACAGAAGAATCGAGTTCAAAGCCAGCCTTAGCAACGGCGAGGTGCTAAGCTACTCAGAGAGACCCTGTCTCTACATAAAACACAAAGTAGGGCTAGGGATGTGGCTCAGTGGTCGAGTACCCCTAAGTTCAATCCCTGGTACCAAAAAAGAAAAAAGTACCCCCCCCCAAAAAAACAACACAAAACATAAAAACAAAACCAACGTAAAGTGAATTGCTTCAGAGAGAACATATAAGAAGTGGACCTATTGAGATTGATAATTAGGAAACCAATCATAATAAACTTTTTTTTCTTTTTTTTTTGGTACCAGGGATTGAACTCAGGGGTACTTGACCACTGAGCCACATCCCCAGCCCTATTTTGTGTTCTATGTAGAGACAGGGTCTCACTGAGTTGTTTAGTGCCTCGCCATTGCCGAGGCTGGCTTTGAACTTGTGATTCTCCTGTCTCAGCCTCCCAAAGTGCTGGGATTACAGGCATGAATTTACCACAATTCAATGACTATTCATATACTACATTTAGCTTCAAGGCAGATCGGAGAATTAAATATTTTTTTTCTTTGTACTGTTTTTTATTTTTTAAAAATTTAGTCTTAGTTTTTACACAAATGGAACACAACTTTTATTTCTCTGGTTGTACATGATGTAGAGTCATACCATTCATGCAATCACACCCATACATAGGGTAATAATGTGGACATTATCTCATTCCACCATCTTCCCCCCACACACACCCAGCATTAAATATTTGTACACACAGCTTCCACCAAATAAAATCAGATCTCCATTACTAAGGACAAGTGAAGTCTAGGTATGAGCTGGATAACTAGCAGTATCTGCAGTCCATCTGTACCTGAGATGGATGGCATAAAATTCTACTTCTCACCACCATGAGTCAGCTGAGGGGACAACAAACCCAATGACTGAGCCCTTTGTGGCATCTTCTGTCAGAGCCCAGGTTTCATGCCTTTCCAAGAACGACTCTTTGAAGGACTTTAAGGGTTTTTTAGAGGTCCATTTTTTGTTTCATTTAAATTGTCATTACAATCACTTAATTTTGCTTTTGTAGATTTCTTAATATAAAATATGAATATTCCTTAAAGGAACATCACAGTAAGTATTGTTTCCTTTCCTCCTTCCTCTTCTTCCTTTCTTTTCTTTCTTATACTCATTCTTTCTCTTAGTGTTGTATTTCCTTCCTTCCTTCCTTCCTTCCTTCCTTCCTTCCTTCCTTCCTTCCTTTCATTTTTTTTTCTTTCTGGTACTGGGGGTTGAACCCAGAGGTGCTTTATCACTGATCTACATCCTAAGCCTTTTTTATTTTTTATTTTGAGACAGGGTCTCACTATGTTGCTGAAGCTGGACTTGAACTTGAGATCCTCCTGCCTAACCCTCTAGAATCATTGGGTTGCAGTTGTACACCATCATGCTTAGCTAGTTTTTTTTCTTTCTTTTTATTTTATTTTTTTGTTACGGGGGGTTGAACTCAGGGGTACTCGGCCACTGAGCCACATCCCCAGCCCTATTTTATGTTTTATGTAGAGACAGGGTCACTGAGTTGCTTAGCACCTCCCTGTTGCTGAGGCTGGCTTTGAACTTGCGATTCTCCTGTCTCAGCCTCCCAAAGTGCTGGGTTTACAGGCGTTCACCACTGTGCCCAGCTCAGCTAGCTTTTGTACATTTCTGTCCTATTGCAATGCATCCCACCTCAGGAGATGTCAAGAAAGGAAGAATTGTGCTAAAATCAATACTTTTTTGGAGGGATTTTGTTGTTGTTGTTGTTTAATTTTATCACAAAAGCATAAAGAACTCAAGATGGCCTGATGGCTTAATTGGCATCCTTTTGTGAGCTGTAAAATGATATAGTAGAAAATGCAACCAAAGAACTATAATTATTCACTTCTAAACTTTAAGATTGAAAATACATAATAGCTGCATTTTATTTTTCTTTCCACAAAAAGTGTTCTGCAGATTGTTTCTACCTAACAGATTTGCTTAGTTAAATGTTTCTTTGAAAACATGTGATAGAGATCATCAAAATTTCATTTAGGAAGTTAGCATTTTTCTCCTCTATGGCAAGTATGTTATAAATACTGGAAGATGTTTTGGTGAGTCATTTACTTTTGGGAAAAAATACTTGATAAAATTCTATAACAAGTGAACATTATAATCTTTTTCAAAAAGATTAGGTATTAAAGTCATGACTCAAAGTTCAAAATTCTGTATGGAGCCATGGAGATAAACTAGCTTATAGCTTAGTCCCTGAATTTTCAAGAAATAGTTTGCTAGGGTTTTTGGATAGTCTTCACAGTATGCAAACTGTGTGGTCATATAAGACACTACATTTAAAAGGGCCCAATATAGCTGAGTGTGGAGGCACATGCTCAGAAACCCAGTGGCTCAGGAGGCTGAGGCAGGAGGATTGCAAATTCAAGGCCAGCCTCAGCAACTTAGCCAGGCAATAAGCAACTAAGTGAGATTCTTTCTCAAAATAAAAAATAAAAAGGGCTTCGGATGTGGTTCAGTAGTTAAGTGTCCCTGGATTCAATCCTTGATTCCTTGATACAAAAAAAAAAGGGGGGGGCCCTGTGCTTGGTTTAATGCTCTGCTGTTGCCATCTTGGAAATCCTAATCATTTTCCAATATAAGTCCTCATATTTTCATTTTGTACTGAGCCCCACAAATTATACAGTGGGTCCTGGTCTCAGGTATTTAAAAGAATCTGAATTACAACTATTATTCCTTTGTCTTCCCCTCTCATTTGCTTAGCCATCATGATTTTAAATAAATTATTTTGGTAGCTTCCTTTCTAGCATACAGTATCTTGCTGTCTCTACTGTAAGTGTTGTGCCCACATCATATGACACTGTCCTTGGTTACCTCAAGTAAGTGATGGACCAAGCAGTACTTTCATGACAGTTCTTTGGTGTACATAGGAGGCACCATGCTTAGGCACCTTTGGCCTTTGTTCCTTAGCACAAGTTAGGTGCAAAGTACTCATCCAAATAAAACAAAATATTTTAAAATTAAGGACAATGAGCTTGACAGTAAATAGGAAACTTGGTGTTTTTCTTCTAAGTGGCTAATATTTTTATAATTTTTAAAACAATTTTGACTTATCACCTTAATCTACATATATAAGATGGGGAGGGAGAAATGATAAAAAATTGGAAGTATTCAAGTATTCAAAGATACATATGTGTTTGTGTGTGTGTGAGAGTTTATATATGGTATTAATATTATATATGTTGTATATAATATAATGCTTTAGAAAAAGATGGGCTTAATTATTATTTTCTTATATAGATGTTCCCTTCTTTAGATTTTGTATCATGTTTTATATCTCACATTCTGAGTGAATATGCTTTCCTTCTTATTTAGCTGCTCTCTGTCCATTTCAAATAAATTGCAACCCCCGCGATTATTACACTGAAGAATTTTCCAAGGAAACATTTGTTGAATCTTCTGAATAGAATCCTTTTCTCTGAGGAAACAGTGTTAAGTTGTCCTGACCTAAGGTAAGAACTCTGACTGCCCTGTATCTGAAATAGTTTAACACCACTTTCAGATTCTGTGCTTTCTTTTTGCATTGGTGACCAGCAGGTGAACCTCAGCACACAGACCAGTTTGGGCTGCTAAGTAACTGGAAGCTCTCAGAATTTTCTCATAAAAATTTCCTCAAAGATGGTCTCATATTTTTTTGTCATTCAAGAAATGATTGCCTCATATCATTCTTCCTTTTAAACATAGAACTAATATTTCACTTAAAAGCCTGGTACCTCTAAGATATTAATTTGTTGAACAATCCCTGAGTAGATTGGTCAATAAATTTGTTGTTGATTATCAAAAACTACAGAAGTACTTAGTATCTAGTTATGCAAGTAAGATGACCAGGTGTGCTGTTACATCATGGTTAGGAATGGAGGACTCTGGAATTAAGACCTGGATTCAAATCAGTCATATATTATCTGTGTGAACTTGTCCAGATATATTAACTTCTCTGACATGTAGGGTTTTTTGAGTTATTATTTTTTCTTTTCTATAAAAATAGCGTCTTAGTTTACTATGGCTGCCACAACAAAATACGATAATTCTTGGGGCTGAAATGTCAGTAGGTTTGAATTATTCTAGGCCCCTCAGGTTGGCCTCTAGGATGACTACCTTTTACTGCATTCTCACGGGGTTGCCTGTTCTCTTCTGATCTCAAGCAACTGGCTTGACAGAAGAGTGGAATGGAAGACTCAGCTACAGCACCATCTAAGTGGCAGTGCCTTGCAGGGCTAGGTCAAGGTTCTCCAGAAGGCTATATATGCTCTGCCTTAGCGTCCAGTACAAGGTGCTGTTTCTCATACAGCTAGGATTCATGGGCCCAGGAGTTAAGGGATAGAAATGGAGGTGGCACTCCTAGTGAGAAAATAGCAGAATTTTCACTTCTGTCTCTGTGACCTTATTCTTCACTGGCCTGAAAGTCTTAGTTCCAGATGGGGAAATGCTCTCATCAGGACATGTAACAATGGTTTCACAGAACTGGAAGTTAAGACTGCCATCCATCCACTTTCAGCTCCTCATGATTCTAAGTTAATAGGCAACCAAAGGTACTACCATGCTGATAGGGGCAATTGATCCTGACTACCAGGAGGAAAGTGGGTTGCTGCTCTGCAGGAGATAGAAGAAAGGGCAAGTTACATTGCTATGATTTAGAGCAATGGCAAACTACAACAACCAAGAAGGGCTACTATTGGTTCAGAAACTTCAGGAATGAAGGTTTGGGCCACCCTATGATCAACAGAATCATGACCAGCTACAAGGCTTACTGAAGGCAAAAGGAACACAGAATGGGTAGTAGAAGAAGGTAATGATAAATATTAACTACAACCACATAGTCAGCTGTACATGATCAGAAATTGTCATGAGTATTTCTTCATTATTTTGTTAATATATCTGTGTATATTTGTGTGAATATATACACACACACATATATATAATGTCTATAATTTATTTTGTATACGATAAATATTTTTCCTCCCTTTCAATTTCATATCATGTGTCATAAGACACACTGATTTTATATCATATTTTTTTTGTCATAGTATGTAATTATAGGACATCAAGGAAAAGATGTTTACAAGAGTATCATCATCCAAGACTTTGGGATAGCTGTCTGACACAGGACTACCTCGCTGATAAGATGGGTACATGAGTACAGATCTGATAGAGGAAGCACACCTCGCAGGTACAGGGGAAGGAACATTCCAGGAGAAGGACTGAGCATTAACACAAATGCTCTGAGCCAAAACTTGCAATTGATATTTTCAAGAATAATGATGTTGTCCTTGGGTTTAGCATAGATAGCTTTTATAATTTTGAGGTATGTTTCTACTATCCCCAGTTTTTCTAGGGTTTTGAGCACAAAAAAGTGCTGGATTTTGTCAAATGTTTTCTCTGAATCAATTGATACAATTATATGATTTTTTTTTTTTGGTACTGGAGATTGAACTCAGGGGCACTCGACCACTGAGCCACATCCCCAGCCCTATTTTGTGTTTTATGTAGAGACAGGGTCTCACTGAGTTGCTTAGTGCCTCGCCATTACTGAAGCTGGCTTTGAACTCGCGATTCTCCTGTCTTGGCCTCCCTAAGTGCTGGGATTACAGGCTTGTGCCATGCCCAGCTTGATTCTTATCTTTAAGTATATTGATGCAATGGATTACATTTATTGATTTCCGTATGTTGAACCAACCTTGCATCCCTGGAATGAACCCCACTTAATCATGGTGCACTATTTTTTAAATATGTTTTTGTATGCGATTTGCCAAAATTTTATTGAGTATTTTTGCATCTATATTCATCAGGGATATTGGTCTGAAATTTTCTTTCTTTGATGTCTCTCTGTCTGGTTTTGGTATCAGATGATACTAGCCTCATAGAATGAGTTTGGAAGGGTTACCTCCTTTTCTATTTCATGGAATAATTTGAGGAGTATTGGTATTAATTCTTCTTTGTAGGTCTTGTAGAACTCACCTGAGAATCCATCTGGTCTCGGGCTTTTCTTGGTTGGTAGGCTTTTGATTGTGTCTTCTTTTTCTTTGCTTGAAATTGATCTGTTTAAATTGTGTATATCCTCCTGGTTCAGTTTGGGTAGATCATATGCCTCTAGAAATTTGTTGGTGTCTTCAAGGTTTTCTATTTTACTGGAATATAAATTTTCAAAATAGTTTTTAATTGTCTTGTGTATTTCAATAGTATCTATCATGATACTTCCTTTTTTCATCATGAATTTTAGTAATTTGAGTTTTCTCTCTCCTTTTCTTTAGGATGGCTAAGAGTTTGTCAATTTTATTTATTTTTTCAAAGAACCAGCTTTTTGTTTTGTCAACTTTTTGAATTGTTTCTTTTGTTTCAATTTTGTTGATTTCAGCCCTGATTTTAATTATTTTCTATCTTCTACTACTTTTTTTTCATCTTTAAAAATTTATTTGTTCTAATCAGTTATACATGACAGCAGAATGCTCTTTGATGCATTGTACACAAATGGAGCACAATTTTTCACCATTCTGGTTGTACACAAAGTAGGGTCACACCATTTGTGCAATTATACATATACCTAGGGTAATGATGACCATCTCATTCCACTATCTTTCCTATACCCATGCCCCCTCCCCTCTCCTCCCTCTTCTACTGCTTTTGATGTTGGTTTCTTCTTCTTTTTCTAGGGCTTTGAGAAATAATGTCAGATCATTTATTTGTTCCCTGACTTCCTTAACAAGACTCCTAAAGTATAAGAAATAAAATCAAGAATCAATAAATCGAATGGATTCAAACTAAAAAGCTGCTTCTCAGCAAAAGAAAGAAACAGTGAGGTGAAGAGAGAGCCTAAATTTTGGGAGCACATTTTTGCCACATGCACATTAGATAGAGCACTGATCTCCAAGATATATAAAGAACTCAAAAAAACTTAATACCAGAAAAACAAACAGCACAATCAATAAATGGGCTAAGGAGCTGAACAGACACTTCTCAGAAGAAGCTATAAAATCAATCAACAAATATATGAAAAAATGTTCAACATCTCTAGTAATTAGAGAAATGCAAATCAAAACTACTTTAGCATTTCATCTCACTCCAGTCAGAATGGCAGTTATCAAGAATACAAACAACAATAAGTGTTGGTGAGGATGTGGTGGAAAGGCACACTCATACACTGCTGGTGGGACTGCAAATTGCTGCAACCAATCTGCAAAGCAGTACGGTGATTCCTTAGAAAACTTGGAATAGAACCATCATTTGACCCAGCTATCCCGCTTCTTGGTCTATACCCAGGGGACTTAAAAATGGCATACTACAGTGACGCAGCCACTTCAGTGTTTATAACAGCACAATTCACAGTTGCTAAACTGTGGAACCAACCTAGATGCCCTTTGATAGATGAATGGTTAAAGAAATTGTGGTACATATACACAATGGAATATTACTCATCATTAAAAGAGAATAAAATTATGGCACTTGCAGGTAAATGAATGGAGTTGGAGAACATCATGCTAAGTGAAATAAGCCAATCCCAAAAACCAAAGGCTGAAAGTTTTCTCTGATAATTGGATGCTAATCCATAATGGGAGGGGTGGCATGGGATCAATGGAGGAACCTTGGATGGGGTAAAGGGGTGAGGGGACAAGAGAGTAAGAAAGATGGTGGAGTAAGATGGACATAATTACCCTAGATACATGTATGAGTGCACGAATGGTGTGGCTCTACTTTGTGTACAACCAGAGAAGTGAAAACTTATGTTCCATTTGTGTGCAATGAATTGAAGAGCTTTCAACTGTCATATATAACTAATTAGAACTAATAATGAAAAAAAGAATAATGAGAAAGACAGTTTGGGCTGCTGCAGAGTGGCAAGGGGTGCAGGCTGGGGACATTAGACTGGCAGTAATTAACACATTGTCTGATGCAGCCTCTGCTTTCCTACAGAAGTTATGTAAAGCAAAATAATTTTTAAATTGGAAACTTAGAATGAAAAGATGCTTTATGGTCTGCTTATCTTCAAAGTGATCATAAAAACATGCTATCATGTATTTTTCACTTTGGAAAGATATGTATTGAAGCAGCCTGTCACATTGAGACTGCTCCAAAAATTATGGTTATTATTTTTATTTAAGATATACATCAGTCTCCATATTTCACAGTTTCTAATTTATGTACTATTTTATTCAATAATAGGCAAGTGTCTTTTGAGCATGTATCTGTGCCAGCCACTCTCATTGATGGCAGAATTAATGGTAGAAAGAGGGACATCTCTGTTCGCAAAACGTCACCAGCCAACACATTTCTGCGAAGCATGGGAACAGGAATGTGAGCACTAAAATAGCACTTAGAGGAAAACTTAGGTGTCAGATCATTAAAATCTGAAAAATTTAAATAAAATTGTTATATTTGATTTTACAGTCCTGGTTTTCAAATACACTGCAATCAGGAAGGGTTATTTTACAGCTTGCTTTTGAGTATGATTATATTAAATCTAGAGCAAATGTCACTGTAAAGCTCCAGGAATCAAAAGTATGTTATATAACTTGGAGAGTCCTTCCTTTAGGATAATGTAAATAGTTTTGTCCTTGGTGGGGATTATTGCATAATAATGAAGATATTAACAATCAGAGAGACAGAAACTATTTTTTTTTTTTTTACAGATTTGGCAGAGTTAATTTATTCCTTTTAGCATTCAGAAATCTTTCATAAAACTAGATAACAAAGAGTCTAATGTATAATCTTGTTGTGAGTGGGTGGTTATACATTGAGATATCTGACACCCAGTTGTTAGAAGATCAGAAAAATGCAAAGCCCAACTGAAAGGCTAATTGTATTTTGTGTCACATGTGGCACAGCAGTAAAAGAGAGGCACACTGTGCAGGGAGCGCTCTTTCTGAAGGCTGAGAGCCATGCATTTTGCAGCATGTCCAAACAAGTCTTACGGAGAAGAATAAATTTGTTTCCATCTTCCTCACCTTCATTCATCAATGTAATAATCCATTCACCAAAGATCTTTAAAAATAAATAATAAGAAAATTATTTATTTATATGCTATTCCAACATACAGTGCCTCTGGCTATAGTACAGAAGCAAGAGGCATTTGACATTGAACTGATCCAGTAAGTCTTAAAACTTTTCTCTGTTATCACTTCATTATCACCCATTCAACTGTTATACTGAGTTTTTGGGAGAAACTGTTTCACCCAGGTTCAGATAGTTATGGGCCACTGTCATCGCCACCACACTGGCATTAAACTCTACTGACACTATATTTTTCAAGCCCACAATCCTTTAAGAAGCCCATAACTTGGTAACAATGTGGTCTCAGTTGCAATATGACATGTTTACAATACTTCACACTGTGTGACAATTCTTCCATGGTTGCCTCAATAAATTTGTAAGTTATAAAAATATCATTTCCCTCACTATGAATTTAGAGTCAAATAAGAGGCTACCCAAAAGCAGTTCTGGGAAAAGAAGCATAGTGGATGGGCAATCCTATTTGATTACAATGGTTACTATTTTTTAACAGATACTATGTCAAGCACTTACCTGTGATTAGTCCTTACTCTGTACCATGACAGGTGCAATTGTTGCATTTTCTCAGACAAGGAAAGTAAGGTCTGAAGAAGTGAAATAGCTTGTTTGATTTCACATAAAACCAATGTGATCAAACCTTAGTCTTTGCTCTTAACCACTAACCTGCATTACCTCCCCTGATTGAAGTATTCAAGGACATTTTTGGTTTGTTTTTAATAAGTATAAGTCATTTTGCATTTCCCTGTTATATTAGATCCACAGTGGTGATGCTCAGTGGAACTTTCCCAGCAAATCCCTTGGGAAAAGGAAAGAGTTTCAACCCCTCTATGTGGAGGCAGGAGGAGGCACTGCTTACTGTCAGTGACAGCCAGTGTCTCCCACTGTTGAACCCTGGAGAGCTGCAGAGAAGGAACTATCAGTGTCAAAAGATGTGGTGACCTGTGCGGTAGGACTCTCAGAACAACTAACAATAGACCAGCTTGGATGGTGTTTTATTCTGTCTCTCTTCCAACAGTATTAGCAAAATTAGGGAATATAGTAACTGACTGTAAAGTATTTTCTAACTAAACTTACATAGGTGTATAGCTATTGCATTTGTATTTTGTACTCACCCATATCTTGGCCTGCATTTTATACCCTGATATTTCCTTTCTAATGCTCAGTCCACCCTGCAAAAACATTTAGGAAAGAAACTAAAATAATGAACATGCAACTCTCAATGTAACTTTAAATCACATGATTTTGAGGAAATAGTGCTGTTCTTCTAAGTTAAGCTTTGTATAGGTATCTTGATACCCCAGAATAATATTCTAGGCAAAACTCTCCATTGTTCCAAATTTTAAGTATGTACGTTGATGCTGCAATGCTTATTGATATTTCAAAGATAACAAGTGTCAAGGTATATATACTTTGTAAATCTGGCATGAATATACTGATTTGTTTATTGAATACCATTTGATATTTCTATTTCAGATTACAGTTGTCATTGGATAACTATTAGGTTAATTTCTTGCTTGTGTGTGTTTTATTTAGTTAATATGAATGTTTGATTTATTGTGAAGAAGGGGTAATTCTGTGGTCTAATTGTGATTTCCTCTATTGTTTACCATTATGCATATAATACATGCTCTGGACAATTTGCAAGTGTAGCTAACTTTCCTCAAACAATATAGATATATTAAATCTAAGGAGCTTTAAAGTCACTGTAATTTCAAAGTACTTTGATGAAAAATGTGACAGGAAAATAAAGATTCATTAATGTTTTCTCAATGCTCTGCAGAGCTTCTAACATCCAACCTTAGATTGCTATTGCCAGATTTGTATTATGGCTCCACATACAGCCAGCTCAACTATTTATATTGATGTGGGGAAACAGTCAGTAACTTGAAAGCTTAGAACTTTATAAGGATTCAAATTGAAATTCCAGGGAGTTTGGAATCCTCAGCCAATTCAGGTCAAACAGCTAATTTTACCTACTGGTATAGTCTTGGTAATTGATTTGAAGTTGTATAATTTGGTGTTTTATTCATACAAAACTATGTTTTCTTTATGAAATATTTCTATTATTTGTTCTTTATATATTCTTTTAAAATTAGTTCAATGGAATGATATTGCATTTTAAACAAAGAAAGATATAAAATTAGTAATTTTTGGATTTATCATTGAGAAGAGCTTTAGGAAGGCAATGAAAATCAAAACTAATATGTTGCACTTTAACAAAGAAAGATACTCAAGAATAGTATGAAAATGTTAATTTTAAAAAGATAAAGTGAGGAATATGCACTCAAGGCAAATCCTTCTAAATAGCAACAAAAACCAATTCTGATTTATACCATCTTCTGTTGTTGTTTGTCTTTCTTTTTATATGAAGTGTTTTACAAAGGAACATTTGTGTCTCCATGATTATATAGACATAATAGTTGTTGTGGGAATATTTTATTCATCATTCAGAATCCTAAAGCTTTCCAGTGTCATTCAGAATGACAATGAATGCATTTAGGAATATCCATTGCCAACCAAGACGAGTAACAAAGAACAGAATTACCAACCAACCTGAAAAATAACCACATGGACAAAGTGTATGAAATAGGAGTTATCTAGATACTGGCATCCAGTAATGTAGGACCATGGTCCCTGGGAGATGGGTGAAAGTGATGTAAGCCCTGTGGTTTTCCCATCTTACTTCTTTGAGAGAGTTTCCAGGCAACAGCATATGGAGGCAGAAACCAAACAGAGCCTGCTGAACTTCCTGGGTCGAACTGACAGAGGTGAGGGTTGGTAGTACAGTGTGCACCCCTGTAATTCCAGTGGCTCGGGAGGCAGAGGCAGGAAATTCCAAGTTCAAAGCCAGCCTCAGCAATTTAGTGAGGTGCTAAGCAATTCAGTGAGACCCTGTCTCTAAATAAAATACAAAATAGGGTTGGAGATGTGGCTCAGTGGTTGAGTGCCCCTAAGTTCAATACAAAGTACCAAAACCAAAAAACAAAAAAAGGGAACTTCAGAGACTGCTGCAAGCCCCATATATAAATATAGCATGTATAATAATGCCCCTTAATCATTTAGTAGCTGAACAGGTACCAGATTGACTGTCTATTGTATTCCAGAGCTTGTGTTCCTGTGACCCTAAGGTAGTAGCCTAACCCTGTCACCCAATGCCTACATTGTTATCATCACTTTATCTTATCATGTAGACACTGTGTCATCCCATGTTGTCATAAGAAGGGGAAGGGCAAGCATAGCATGCTAAGCAATTTGGAGGAAAGAGAGACACACATTCACAAAACTTTTATTAGGTCATTTTAATTATTTTATTACTAATTATTGTTCTTAACTGGTTACTGTGCCTAATTTATACATTAAACTTTATCATAGGCATGGATTTACAGAGGAAAAAAGCTAGAGTCTATAACTATCCATGGTTCCAGGAATCTAGGGAGGCCCTTGGAACGCATCTCTCTAGAGAAAGGCAGGACCACTATACCAAGAACAATGCTACAGAATATGTATGAGAATCCACAGACATTCAGAACTCCTCCCACCAAAATAAAGCTCATGATGTCTAGACTAGAATAAAAAATTGTCAAACAGACAAAACATTAGAAAAAATATGATTTAACTGAAAGTCAGAACTGACAGAGATGTTAGAATTAGCAATAAATACTTTAAATAGCTGGGCATTATTGTGCATGCCTGTAATTTCAGTGGCTCCGGAGGCTGAGGCAGGAGGATCACAAGTTCAAAGCCAGTCTGAGTAACTTAGGGAGGTGCTGAGCAACTTAGTGAGACCCTATCTCTAAATAAAACATAAAAAGTGCTGGGGATGTGGCTCAGTGGTTAAGGACTCCTGAGTTCAGTTCCCAGTACCAAGAATTTAAAAAAAATAAGACTTAAATAGTTATATCATTATTATATATGTTCAAAAATTAAGTTTAGACATGAAATATGTAAAAAAGACAGAAATTAATTTAAGAAGTAAAAAGTGAAATGTGTGAGGTAAATAATACAGTAGATGAGATTCATGATAAATGCACATTGTAGCTGTAAAGATCAGTCAATATGTAAACATGGAAATAGAAGGTATCTAATGAAACACAGAAAGGAGGATTTACAAGAAATGAATGGATATTGAAGATAAAGGACAATTTCAAGTGGCCTATTGTACTTGTAATTTAAGTGCCAACAACAGATGGATAGGCACAGAAAAAACAAATTAATAAAATGAAAGTCTCAAAAATTTTCAAATCTGACAAAAACTATAAATCCATAGATTCAAGAAGCTCAATAAACCCCAAGCACAAGAAACATGAGGACAACTACATCATAGATCATCATAATTCTGTTGTTAAAACCAGTGATAGAGAAAAATTTAAATCATTTATATTATGAAGGACTTCATCTATCATCTCTTTCCAAAACCCAAGAAAACCAAAATAATGTGTTTATTGAAAATGCTCAAAAAATTTAAATAGACAATTTACACACAAAAATACCCCAATGGAAAATAAGCAAAAAATAATAAGCACCTTGATTAGGCATTAAGAAATGCAAATTAAGCCAGGTGTGGTGGCGTAGGCCTATAATCTTAGGGACTTGGGAGGCTGAGGCAGGAGGATTGCGAATTTGAGGCCTTAAGAAATTAGCAAGACTTTATTTCAAAATAAAAAATAAATGGAGATGTAGCTCAGTGGTAATATGCCCCTGGATTTGATCCCTACTATAATCAATCAATCAATCAATCAATCAATCAATCTTTAAATGGGCCAAAAAATTTTTTAAAAGAATACAAATTAAAAGCACAATAGCATATTACCACCTACCCATTTGAAAGCTAAAATTTAAAACATTATGCATTTCAAGTGCCAGAAAGAATGTAGAAGAACTAGAACCCTCATACATGGCTAGTGAGTATATCAAATAGTACAATCACTTCAGTTGACAGTGTCTTAAAATGTTAGACCTACAATGTGGTCTATCTTTTCTACTCTTAGGCCATCTACTATATTATATTCAAGAAAAAAAGAAAGTCTCTGTCTTTACAATGACTTCTCAAGAATGTTATGAAAAGCTTTATTTTTAGTAGCTATGATCTCTGAATAATCCAAATATCTGTCAACAAGTGAATGGATAAACAAACTGTTGTATATGTATATAATGGAGGATTGCTTAACAACTAAAATGAGTGCACTATCAATATATTTTACAGCATGTGTTAATGTCCAAATAATTATACTGGATCAATGCAAGCGATTTACAATGCAAGCAAGTAAAAATAGAGAGCCATAAAATTGTAGAAAATGCAAACCAGTCCATAGTGACAGCTTAGTCCAATCTATAATGATAAACTAATTTGTGGATAGGAAAGCTGGGTGGAGGGGCAAGAAGCAAGCAGGGGGATTTATAAAATGGTACCAGTAAGTCTGAGGATGATGAATATGTTCATTATCTTGATTGTGGTAATGATTTTGTAGGTATATACATATGTCATTTTAAATATGTAGCTTATTGTATATTTATTTTAAGTCAATAAGTCACTTAAGATAATAAATATACATAGGAATGCATAGAAATTTGTATCCCTCTCCATTTGTACTTACACCCTAACTTGGAAAGTATGCTCTCTTAGAGATGAACTGTGCAGTTTCACAGTGTCAAATTTTTAAGAAATATGTATTTTCCTTTGATACTACTATTATTTTATCCTATGATGCAAATGACAGACCATCTCTATACATAAATGTTTTAATCATTTTGGAAGCTTTCTTTAATGCAGTGTTTCTGTTGAGGTTGCTGTGTTATCAATAACTAGATATGTGGCTCTTTTTGGTCTCAGCTTATACGGGTCATGGAAGAAAAGCTCACTTTTGATAATGACTCCTGCATAAACATTTCATTGTGTAACTCATTCTTCAGTACTGGTGTCATTTAAGTCATGCTGCCCACTGAAGAAATTATTTCTAAGTTTGTTAAGCTTAAAATTTTTATGGAAATAATTGTTCTCTTATAAAGAGCAAATAATATTTCTTATAGAAATCTTTCAAACTGCCAAAATCAATGAATGCTGACGTAACTAAAATTTGACATAATTTACCTACACTTTTCTATGCATTTCTATTTATGTGTACACTATATAAAATCTTGTTTTTTTACTTGATGTTAAAGAATTTTCCTTACTAAATATTATCCTTAACATCCATCATAAAT
Source organism: Geosciurus inauris (assembly GCA_004024805.1). NCBI lineage: Eukaryota > Metazoa > Chordata > Mammalia > Rodentia > Sciuridae > Geosciurus > Geosciurus inauris. The sequence continues at coordinate 74,264 of PVHX01003389.1, forward strand.
TTAATCTTTTAGATATAACATAAATGTTTACCAGTCTCCTGTTGTTAGTTAGACATTTACGTAGCTTTACATAGTTCACTGTTATAAATAATTGCAGTGTTCACCTTGGATAAGTTTCTCCAAACAGGAAATATATCCTTAAGCATATCTGTAACTTGAAAATTCCTCTAATTCAAGAATTCATTGTTATACTAAGCAGTTACTATGCCAGATGCTGTATAATAGAAAAATAGAGATGTACATATATACCTTGAATTCTACAGAGGTTTAAAAGGAGGGAGAAACGACCATAGGAATTCCAGGGTGATTAGTTTAAATTTTAGTTTGAAAGGTTTAAGTAGTATTTTAAAAATATGGACAATCATATTGGGAGTATACTAACTTTCCATTAGTGTACTAAAATACCTGAGGCAATCAACTTTTTAAAAAAGAAAGCTTATTTTGGCTTAAAGTTTTGGTCAGTTGGTCCCATTGCTTTTGGACCTAGGTTGAGGGGTGAGGGGTTCCTGGCAGAGGAAGCTGCTTACCTTATGGTGGTGGGAAGCAAAGAGACAGAAGGAGCCAGGGTACCATTATGCCCTGTTATGGTTTAGATATGAGGTGTTCTCCAAAAGCTCCTGTGTTAATACGGTTATGTTCAGAAGTGAAATGATTAGATTCTAAAAGCTGTAACCTAACACAGCTAGAGGAAGTAGGTCACTGAGAGCCTACCTTTGGGGTTTATGGTTTGTTCCTCAGGCCTTGCTGTCTGTCTACTTTCTGACTATCATGAGCTGAGCAGCTTTCTTCCATGTTCTGCTTCACTTCTTTCCTAGAGCAGTAGAGTCCACCAACCATGGGCTGAACCTCTAAAACTAGGAGTCTAAAATAAACCTTTTCTCCCCTAAGTGTTCCTTCCTTTTTTCCTCTCTCCCTCCCTCCCTTCCTCCCTTCCTTCCTTCTTTTCCAGTGCTGGGGATTGAACCCAGGGTATCACACATGCTATGCAATAACTCTACCACTGAGCAACATTCCCAGCCTTCTAAGTTGTTCTTGTCAGATATTTTTATCACAGTGATGAAAACTGGACTAATGTATTTCCTTTCAAGGGCATGTCCCTTGACCTAAGTCTTCCCACTTGGCCCCACCTATTAAAGGTTATACTACCTCCTAATAGTACCATGGGCTGGGGACCAAGACTTTATTTAACACATTTACCTATGGGGAATAGTTACCCAAGAGAGATAAGAGGTGAAAAGGAATAATGTTGTATGTGTTTGCCTGTAGGAATCTTCCAGGCTCTGGTTTGATAGTTTCTCAGCAGCGATCCACACCAGTTTAACTTGTACTATATGCTCACATGCTAAATAATAACCATCTGTTGGTATGGATTGTGTAGAAATGTCCAAATGCCCACTTTGCTGATTTTAAGGTGTTTCTTGGGGTGAAATAAAGGTGGCAATTTGAATTTCTTACTATTAGCATGCAAAGGAAATTTCCACATAGTATATTTAAAAGAAAATAAGATATCATAAAATAAAAATGGCATCAATATTTTTATTTTTAAAATGTGTAGAAAAGTTTTCTTCCAAAGGGTCCTGATTTTATTTAAAATCATTTTATAGGAACAATGTGCTGTTGAAAATATCTGCCAAAATAGTAAGAATCCTGAAAAAAAAATAATAGGAATCCTGAAAAAAAGATAAAAGATGAAGCAGAAGAGTGGTCAAAGGCAAATTAAAACATATCATTGGTAATAATGTATTGATGTCAACAGAAAAGAGAAAAAACTTATTTACATTGAGACTTCTTTGTTCCACTATTGGTTTAAAAGTGCTTAAAGGATCATATACTTTTAAAAACTCATAGAATTAAGGTACTACTATGGAACTAATGAAATAATGTATGATAATTTAGAAAAGGGCATGATGCAGCTGAGAAATTCTGGAACTTACTCTAGACAAGAGTAAAAGCTTATCTAGATGGAGAGACATAAGAACACTTAATGATTCAGTATTCAAAATGTAGCATGAAGCATTGTGAGGTCATTAATGTCATTAGTCCTTTTTTTTTGGAGGTGGGTACCTGGGATTGAACTCAAGGGCACTCAGCTACTGAGCCACATCCCCAGCCCTATTTTGTATTTTATTTAGAGACAGAGTCTTACTGAGTTGCTTAGCACCTCACTTTTGCTGAGGCTGGCTTGAAACTCATGATCCTCTTGCCTCAGCCTCCAGAGCTGCTGAGATTACAGGCATGCATCGCCACACCCAGGGTCATTAGTGTTTTAAAAGCAGCTGTGAATAGGATTAGGAAAGGTCAGAAAATAGAAGATACTCATGCTGCCACTTCCTTTCCTTTTTGCCATGACAAACATTTCCAAGCAACTGTGGTATTCTTTCCTATTAGGACTTGACACGAGCTTGAAATTCTTCTTAATGTAACATATTGTTTGTCCAAAACCAATAGATGGACTTCAAAGCTCTAACATATAACAGCCAAATGTGAGATATATTGATGTTTCACTATTTTATCTTTATTTTTTTTGTAGAATTGTTGTGAAGATAACATAAAATGGTTCATGTTAAAGTGAATTTTCAATACAATGCTAAGCATTATTACATGCAAAGATGATTTATTTATCTATACTTATAAAACTGTGACAAAGAAATAATAGGCTAAAGTCCCTTATATATAACCTAGAAGTTCTTACTAGATGCAGAACTTTTTGTTTAGACTTGTAGTCCTCAAGATCATTGCTCAAAATGATCCCTAATATTGAAATGAAATCAATTTTGCCTAAAACTGGCCTCCATACTTGAGCAATAACATTTGTTCCATGTGGCTTCCGTATATAGTGAACTGCATCCTAGCTTGATATGAAAGTTCATTACAGCCTAACATAAATGTGCATCCCCTTGTAACCAAGCAACTGAGCTTCAGCCAATTTGACTAAATAAGCCAAACCCTCCACCAATCCCATGGTGAAGATTGTCAGATTAGACTCCAATAAGGCAAATACTGAATTGCACAACACAGGTGATCTCTGTATGTCATTTCCTTTTGTTTTGTTTTGTTTGTTGGTTACAAATACAGCTCAATACATTGCTCTTGGGTGCATTCTGAATAGTGTTTTCTTCAGAATGCTGGCCAGTTGTAGAACTTTTTCTTGCTCAGATAAACTTTGTTAAATTTAACTTACCTTGGGTGTCCCCCAACAACAATCCCCGCCTCCTCCTGGCACCCAACCACCAATGATCAGTGTAGTTATCAGGATTTGAAGTAGAGTTTACAGCAACCTCAAGAAAAGTAAGTAATTGTGAAGATACCTACTAAGGTACCTTGAGCCTAGTGATCCCTTACAGCAGCTGGAAGATGCGTTCAAGTGTTGAGTCTGAGCTCCACTTGCTTTGTGTTCTGAGCTCTCTGAGTTTATTTAAGCAGCCATTGTTTTCCTTTATTTTTCTTAATGATTTTCATACTTTATTGGATTGAAGTCAGTTAAGAGATTTAGGTATCTAACTGGATTAGATAGAATCTGAAGTGGATTCAGAGTCAAATTAAATTTGACAATTTGTTGGATTGGATACTCTTAAGAACCATGGATAGGTATTTTTGATTTTCAGGTATTTTTTGCTTTGTTTGTTTTTGTTTTTGTTTTGTGGTACTGGTAGTCAAACCCAGGGCCTCTTGCATGCTAAGCAAACACTCTACCACTAAGCTACATAGACAGTCCCCTTTTAAATCTCTTTTTCTTCCATATTTTTTATTGGTGCATTATATATAATAGTGGGAATCATTATTACATATTTGTACTTGCACAGGATATAACAACATAGTTTGCTCAACATCTCACTTTTAAATGTCCCCCTTTAAAATTCTTGATAAATTAGTTATCACAACCCAAGGAGTCTAGAACTCCAACTGAGATACCTGTTAGGGTCATGTATCAAAATTCTGAGCTCAGAACATGCAGTTTTGGGAAAATGGATCAACCCAATGGGAAATAGCTGAAAAATCAATGACCACAATGGGGAAGTTTTCATTTGGATCTTACAATTCGTTTATGAGACATATTAGAAATACATGGATCCAAACCCCTGAAAAAACAGTGGTATGTGTTCTTTAAATATATGTGGAGGTGTCTAAAAGATTAAATGAATCAGCAATTGTCACCTTGGGGCTGGGGGTGTAGCTCAGTGGTAGAGCACTGTATAAGGTCGTGGGTTTGATCTCCAGCACCTCAAAATATAGTCTCTTTAAGTCAATACAAAGCTTAAGCAACAAACTAAGAGCATGATGAAAGAGCACTGTACTTTGAACTAACCCCAACTGTTTCTTCTCTCTATCTTAAACTAAATACTCTAAGTCCACTAACCTTTTGTCCGATTGCATTTTTCACTTCAGTGTTGAAAAAGAGGAAGTTAGATGCTTCAAAAAGTGAGATCTGACCATCTAACCTTGTTTGCCATAACTACTTTTACTTAGTCTAAGGCAGAGCTTGGAGACATCATGAAATCAAAGAATCAAAAGAAATCAAAGAATTTCCAAATCCAAACAAAAATCCTCAAAAATTCAATGAGGAACCTAGAATTTTCATAGCAGTTTGTGATCTGGCTTTCCCTGATCTCTACCTATTTATGCACATGCTATTGGAACCCAGTGAAGCTTGAAATGGGTGGCAGAAGCAGGATGGTAGGAACCTAAGGAAGACAGTGAAGATTTTTCCAAAGTTTCTTCAAGGGAAGGTCTGAGGGGGAGATAGAAAAATTGCTGAAAGCCTTTTCAATTCAATCTCTACGGTTTTCCACAGAAGATTGATAGGTCTATTATACAGTCTTCCAGGCAGAAGAATGAACCTGTTTCAGATTACAGAACTCACTTAGAAACACTATGAGGCATTTTGGGCCTGAAATACATCAAGGGATATTTCCTTGGGGGACTGAAATGGCATTAACTGCTTTATTTGTAAATGTCATTAACTGCTTTATTTTGTCCTGAACTTGGCAGTCTAATTTAAAAACATAAACTGGGATGGAAGATTACAGAAATGGTTGAATTGGTGGCTTTCACTGAATATCCAAAATGCGGTGGGCGGGGTAGGGGGGAGACACCAAAAGGCCAATACACTTATGTCTTTAACTACAACAATCACAGGGACTCAGAAGACCAAAACAACCTTCCTATCCTTATTTTAATCCACAAATGAAAGGACCTAGGAGAAGGAATTCTACACCTCCAGTTGTCTGCCTTTATTGCAAATAATCAGGACACTGGAGGCAGAATTGTCTGCTTTTATGACTGTCTGCAATGTTTTTCTTTGTGCCCAGACCTTCCTACTAGAGGGAGCCCCCGAGAATATAATCACCATTGATGGGGCTCTGAGGCAGTTTCCAGTAAAATGTTTCCCATAATATCTTTGAATAAAAGGGGGCAACTGAAGTTCGAATAAGTGGGGAATCCTGCACTATTCTGATAGATGCTATAGCCACCCCATCTACCATAAACCTCATTTTGATAAACCAGCAAATTCCTTGGAGTGAAACGTCATGTCTGTGATGGGAATTCCAAATCAGGTATAAGAGGTACCATATATGAACAAGTTCAGTTGACATTAGGGCCATTTTCATAAAAGCATGTCTTTCTGAAGTGTGATACTATACCAGTAAATCTGCTAGTATAAGATTTTTCAAACTAAAGGGACACATAAAGCTCTCTTTAAAGAAAGAAATGATTTTAGAGTTTTCTCACTGCCCTGGACCAGAACTGTTGTGTTCCCTATAAGCAGAAATTGATATGGTTAATGCCCAGACCTATGATATCACTGATCTTTTCAATATATCCTAATATTTGTGGGCTGCTTCTTCTACTGACATAGAAAGAATTAAAATTGTGGAGCTCATAAATGTCCAAATAAGATCTTTCTAAATCTTTACCTAAATTGCCCCCAATATCCATTGAAATCTGAAGCAGTTCAAATACTCCCATTAGTCATAAGAATCTTACTTAAATAATGACTTACAATTCTATACACCAGACTGTGTAACACTTCAATATCACCAGTTAATAAATCAAAAATATGAAGACTACTGCCTTTGTTTACTTTTTAAATTTTTTTAAATTTTTTCTCAAAAATTGCATTTTAATAATGTTGCCTTCATTTATTAATGATCTATGAGCAATTAATAAAATTGTGAAATGAGGTTTCGATGGCTCCAAATCCAAATACTTTATGGTTCAGTGCACCCACTGATTCAAAATAGTATTCCACTTGAGAAAAAAATGCCAGTAGTTGTATGCTTTGCTTGGAAATGTCAATAGTACACCTGGACTATAACACTGCAAGGATCTTTTGAAACCCCTTCTTAATGTCTCCTGGGCATTGCATCAGAACTGGAAATGCTATAGTGCCCTCAGAATCCTGCCTGCATTCAGCATATGGATGATCTGTTGCTATGCTCTCCCACTAACTAGTGTTCTGAAACTGGCTCAATTTACATTTCCCTCTTAATAGCAACTTGCACATAAATGTCACTAGGTTTCAATGGAAGAGCTTCAGTTTTCAAGGAAAAAGGTCCACTATTTAGGACATGATCTATTGAAGGGATTTCTCTCTCTTTTATATGAGAGAATAAAAACTATTTGAAACCTTCTCCAGCCTGCAATTGTCAGTTTCTTGAATTGCTGATCCTGAGTTACTCATTTTTCCTTGGTGATCCACTGTTATGTGAGTTCATGAAGAACGCAGTGCCAGAGCCTTTTCCTTGGGAAGGCAGTTTTAAACAGGCCTTTAGCTAGATAAAGCAAATTACAACAGCCCCTGGCTCTAGGACTTCCAAATTATACGAAACCATTCACTTTATTTATGTACAAGTATAAATACCAAGCATTAGGAGTTCTTATCCAAGAACTTGAGGGAAAACATAGGCCCAATGCTTATTAAAGCCTGCAGTTTGATCCACTAGAGAAGTTATATCCTAATTGTTTAAAGGCAGCAGTGGGAGCAGCCAGATTAGTAGAAGCCTCATTAGAATTAGGGTTAGGGAAGATTTCTTCCAAGTGTTACATATGAAAAGTCTGTTAAAGTCAAGCCAAACTCAGCATCTTTCAAGAAGTAGACCAATATCATATGAAATTCTAGTCTTCTTCCAATCTCTATCTAAAATACAGCTTAACCCTGCTATTTTATTACCTTTACTGGATGATGGTGAAGACCAAAATTGTGCAAGGATTGTATACAAGATTTAATGACCCTTAATATTGGTTTATGGGATACTCCATTGGATAACTCTGAATTAATACTTGATGGATCTTATGCCCCAAAACACAGAATTTCAAGCAGGGTATGTTACAACTCAAATTAATAGAGAAAGAAACTCTTCCTGAATTTAAGTCAGCTCAACCTGCAGAACTTTTTGCTCTCACTTGAGCTTGTCATATAGCTAAAGGCAAATTAGCAAATGTTTACACAGATAGCACTGTGTAAACATACACTTTTGAAGATGTTCATTATTTTTTCATGTTGTGGAAGAGTGTTTCTCACATCTAATAAAATTCCTATTAAGAACAGACATCAAGTAGATTAGCTCCTTTCTGCTATCCTGTTCCCATCACAAATTGCCTTTACTAAGACCATTCTATAAAATTGAACCTGAATATCAAGGGGATGCATTGGCAAACTTTCATGCCAAATCAGCCAGTGCTGAAACAGTAAGAATGTGCAATTTGAATAAATTCCACAGATTGGGCCAAGTCAACTTCCTTCAATGCACCACCTAATTCAAAAAAGCTAAATTGGTATCTGAAGGGATGTAAATTCAATAGTAAGCAAAGATTCATGGAAGGCTTGAAAAGCCACCTGATTCTCCCTAACTCTTAGAAGCTTCCACTGTTATACGTCCTACATTCCACATTCATTATGGAATAAGTAATAAATTCAAATTATGAGAAAATACTGTTGGAGTGACTGTTCTAAAATTACAAAACAAAATTGGTTTATAATCAATGTTTGTTATATTCAACTCACAGTCCTGGGAAGACAATGACAATTTCAGGTAGTGTATTTCCACCACCTGAGAGACCACTTGTATGTTTACAGGTGGTCTTCATCCAATTTCTACATTCAGTGGAGGATCAGTATGTTCATGTATTAGTGTTGATGTTTTGTGTTTGGATAGAACTTTCCCATATAGAAACGCTGATACTATGACATAGCTGGGAAGTTACTAGGAAGTCTGTTCTCTTTATGGGAATCACTAGAGAAATTTCCAATGATGGAGGAATAATCCGTTTTGCTGGGAAAATTATAAGACTTTAATGCATTATGACCGACAGATTTTTAGCAGATAAACAAAACTCTTCCTGAGTCACTAACTGATGACAAACAGACCTCTCATATCCTCTCAGAACCTGGAGTCTGGGTCTTTTGGAAATAATATTTGAGAAAGACTATTTTCAGTACTATTCAAGCACTGAAAATGATCCTACGAAGTTCTTCTCAACACCCATACTTCAGCAAAGCTTCAGGATCTTAAACCTTTGGCCCACACCTCACAACTTGAGAGGGCCCCTTTGAACTCCTGAAACTATACCTGTTGGAAACTTTAAGTTAAAGCTAATAAGAGAAATTCTTCCACAGAAGTAGGTGGCATTGTAAGATGTGGACAGTTTTCTCAACATCTTGGATCAACAACTCTCCATCATCCTAAAGGGTTTATCTTTTCTCCTTTTTCTCCTATTACCTGCCATACAAACCATACAAATCCTTTCCCTTTCTACACAGAAGAATTCATGGAACCATAATTGGTAGATGACTTTAGTAATAGCTTATGTTGACACTCTAGCAAAAGAAATAATAATTATTATTGAGTCTATGGGCTGATGCCAAAAATATCAGAAACCTATTATCAATGAGAAGCATCCAGAAACCCAAAGTGGAAATGTATCTTTGATGTGTTAAACAGCATCACTACTTCCTTGCCCATACTCACTGGAAGTGATACTTTGACCTTTCTCCCCCCACCATATTTTTATTGGTGCAGTATAGTTGCTCATAATGATTGGATTTGTTGTTACATATTCATACATGCCACAATATAACATAATTTGCCAATATCACTCGCAGCACTTTTTCCTCCTTCCCCTTCTCTCACCCCTTGGTCCCTTTCCTCTATTGATTTCCCTTTGATTTTTATGAGATCATACCTACCATCTTTCTTTTCCTTTTTCCTCATTAGCTTTCCCATATGAGATAAAATTTATGACTCTCGATGTTCTGAGTGTGGCTATTTTATAATGTTCTCAAGTTCCATCAATTTTCCTGCAAATGTCATAATTTCAATTTTCTTTATGACTGAATAAAAAAATTCCATTGTGTATATTATATACATATATTACATTTTTTTTCGGTACTGGGGATTGAACTCAGGGGTACTCTACCACTGAGCCACATCCCCAGCCCTATTTTGTGTTTTTTTATGTAAAGACAGGGTCTCACTGAGTTGCTTAGTGCCTCGCCATTGCTGAGGCTGGCTTCAAACTGGCAATTCTCCTGTTGCAGCTTCCCAAAGTGCTGAGATTACAGGCATGCGCCACTGCGCCTGGCTACATTTTCTTTATACATTGATCTGTTGATGGACACTTAGATTGGTTCCATAGTTTCGCTACTGTGAATTGTGCTGCTATAAACATGGTACACTTGTATCACTATACTATGATGACTTTAATTCTTTAGGATAAATACTGAAGAGTGCTTCTGTTCCTAGTCTTTCGAGGAAACTCTATACTGATTTCCATAGTGGTTGCACTCATTTACAATCCCACCAACACTGCAAAAGTGTTTCTTTTTCTCCACATTCTCTCCATTTATTATCTCTATTTTCAATGTCTGCCATTCTGACTGAAGTGAGATAACATCTCCATGTAGTTTTGATTTGCATTTCCCTAACTGCTAATGATGTTGAACAGTTTTTCATATGCCTGTTAGTCATTTGTATTTCTTCTTTTGAGGACTGTCTGTTTAGCTTATTTGCCCATTTATTAATAGGGTCAGTTTTTTATTAGTGTTTTTTTGTTTCTTTATATATTCTGCATATTAATCCTCTGTCAGAATAGTAACTAGTAATTTTTTTTTCCATTCTGTGAGTTCTATATTGACATACTTCATTGTTTCCTTTGCTATACAGAAACTTTTTAAATTTTATGCCATCCATTTCTTAACTCTTGGTATTATTTCCTGAGCTTTAGGAATCCAATTGAGAAAGTTGTTGCCTATGCCTATGTGTTGGAGTGTTGATCCTAAGTTTTCATCTAGGAGTTACATAGTTTCTGGTCTAATTCCTAGGTCTTTGATTCATTTTGAATTAATTTTTTGTGCAGTTTGAAAGATGAGAGTCTAGTCTCATTCTTCTACATATGGCTAATCAGTTCTCCAGCACCATTTGTTTAAAAGGCTGTCATTTCTCCAATATAAGTTTTTGGCACCTTTGTCAAATAACTTGACTTTTCAATTGATAACTTAATTGTCCCTAAGCATAGAAATCTGTTAGGAGGATACCTGCCTAAGATACATTGTGCTTCTAGGTAACTCATATTCATACCCAGACCATCTGTGTGGATTTGAATGACTGCTTATATAAAGTCACTGGATTTAATCCAGTAGGGTTCCTTGCCACAATATGTGGTTATGCACTCTTCTAGTGTGCTATAGAGGGACTGTGACCACCTAAGAGGAAATTTCCCACTGGACTTTGTTCAGTAGTTGTGATGATTTATGGGCAAATAGATGTAACTGACCCTTGCTCAAACCTTGATAGATGATCTTTCCATCCCCTGAAAACATGTATTAGGTCCATGAAGAATTTACTTATTCTGTTCTGTATCTTTGATGGTTCATGTCTTGTGATTTGAGTTAGCTCGTTTGTACCTTTCAAGTACTTTCACTGAAAGTTCCTTAATCAGAGGTCAAAATAGTCAATAACCAAAATTAGTATTGGTCTTCAAATAGATGAGGACAAATTGAATTCCATTGAAGAAGAGTAACAGTGGGCTTCAGGTAGCTTACCCTTGGCAATGGAGTACCAGTTGTATAAAATGTAAAGGCAATAAGCTGGAAAACTTTTCAATTTTGTAGCTAGTCATAGCTCTCAGGACTAGAGACAGGTTGACCCTATTCTACAACAAGTGGATAGGGGCATTCATGTCCAACAAAAACACTTCATAGAGCATCATGAAAGTCTGTACTGCTGAAAGTAACGGAATGCTGCACTTATCTTTTCCTTGATTATCATACTACAGAGAGTTTAGTTTAAAAGTTGGCTAACACTGCTGTTCCTCTAGACACTGCCACCAAGCATATTAAAGAAACTTGGGAAGGGAACATATGATGTGATCAGGGAACAACCTGCAGCTGGTTTGTAGACATCTTGAACATTGGAAGGCAAGTCTGGCCCTTCCAAGCATTTCTAAAATTTATCTTTCAATGTGATTGGGCTTAGCTCTCGAAATCACCAGACTAATTGTGAAACTGAATTCCTGTCTAGGTCAGACCATTTTGTAGCACTTCAGGGTCCCTGATTGCCATCACACTCCAATTGAGGTCTGTGGAATTCATATACAATTGAACTGCCTCTACTGCCTAAACATTGAGTTATTTAATTTTGATTCATTTGCTCTTGGAGTCTTCTGTTTAAAAAAAAAAGTGTATTTCTGTCTTTCTCTTTCTGCTCTTGACAAGGTAGTATGTTGTACTCAAAGTTTATGCAATCTGTATAGAGCCATCTTTATACATCAAACAGTCTTGTTAAGGTTGAAAGAAAAGCATAAAAATTAACAGTAATCTAAAAAGTTTGACACTGTGAAATTGTAAATTTACTAGAACCAAGCAGATTTATTGCTGTGGTTACAGAAGGTAGCATCACTACCCATAGTTTTAGTCGATCTCTCAAGAATTGAGAAGATGACCTAAAGGGAGGAATTGTAAACTAAAACAAATCTACCTTAAACTGGCCTTTGCATTTAAGTGATGACATTTGTCCCAAAGAGGCCTCCATCTATAGTGAACTATGACCTAGTTTGACATGCAAGTCATGCCCTAACTTAAGTATATATCTTGGCAACCAAGCAAGTGAGCCTCAGAGAGTTAACAACAGCTAAACCCTCAGCCAATCCCACAATGAAGGTTGCCAATTTATGCCCAAATAAAGCAAATCCAATTAGATAATCTACATAAATCCTTTCCTGTTTGTCTTCTTTCTGGTTATAAATACAATTTATAGCTCCTAGGGGCATTCAAAACCACCTTCAGCCTGGAATGCTGCCCAATTGCAGGAAGTTTTTAAACTCAAATCTGTTAAATTTGACAGGTCTCAGGATTTTTGTTTTTGTAATTTTCAACACTAATTTCTAAGATCTCATATCATATATTTCATTCCTTCCTTTTGCTCTTTTTTGGTAGTGGTAAGCCCTGAAAACATTCATCTTTTATGACAAATGATGCTTTGAGTAATTGCACATTCACGTCTCTCCTTTAGACGAGTCTCCCAGGGGCAGGGTGTGTGTTTTCCATCATTGTATTTCAGGCACTAAGTGAAATATTAGGGACATGGATTGGACCCAACACTGTTGAACTGAAATTAAAATAAAAAATTGATACTATTTTAAAACTCATACTTGACATCACAATTTCAGGTAAGGTCAGTGATTCAGAATTTTTGCTGTCCATCTACATTAGGCATTTTCAAGTCACTCTGAATTTGAATTTTATATAATATTGTCTGAGGGAAATTCTTTAGTGCTGTTTATAAATAAACACAAATTATATTCTTCTAAGTTATGTAATATTTTTGCATTTTATCAGAGATGGCTCCCCAATGGAAACTATTAATCCAACAATAAACAGGTTTTCTTTCTGAGATGCAGTAACATAAAGTAACAATAGAATCTTTGATTTTAACTCTTGTGTTTGGTATTGCTACTAACTGCCAAATGGTTTTGAGATTCCAAAGGGAAATCTTTTCCCTTGTGCCTTCTGAGCATCATACCCTTTATTTTCTAAGATTTTGCTATCCCACTTGCTCTGCTCTTAGGGTAGGGTGTTTTGGTTTATAGAAGAGTTGAGACAGAAATGCATCAGCAAATTTGTATTTGAAGGAGGAATGAATATTTCAAGCTCATATTCATATTGTCTTGGGAGGAATTTGTAATCTGGATCCCACAGCTGTTGCTAAGTGAACCAGTGGGGTCGTTTTCTTCTGGCTAAACCAGTAGGGGGTTCCCAAAGCCTGTCTCTACTGCAAGATGTTCTCTGCATTTTTATTACTTGCTGTAACCTTAACAACTGTGTTTGCAAAAGCATGATTTTTTAAAAAATCCCCTTATAAATTATGTATGTCTATATTGACTTGGAATCAGCTCATTCACATGTTCTGTGTTTGGGAGAAAACAAAAAGCATTTAGATGGTGGAGCTAGAGTCTTCAAACGATTTTCAAAAAGAGGAAGCTAGAGAAAAAGCCTAATTTTTCTGAACACTCTGAGTGGGAGGTTTTGCAGGTGATCTTATGCAAGCTGGGTGTTTGCACATGTGCAACATGCTCCTGAGTGTTAGTACAGGGTCCATCTCTTTTATCTGCCTCTTCTTGGAAACACTATACTGCTTCAGCAATTGATTCTAAATCTCAACACCTGTGGGCCCTGTGATTTTGTGAGGCTGTCAGCTGAGGGAAAGCAAAAGGTACTGAATTTAAGGGAGTGAGTTTCCTAAAAGTAGACAATAAGGGGCAGGTACTCAGTGCTAAATCTTCTACATCACTATGCATGTCTTCACAAAACAGTACTTAACAAAACAGTATTTAGCATGGTAGATTCTCCTTAATTATTTGTCAATCTGATATTATATTATTTGGTTTTTTATTAATGCTTTGGGTCTGTTTAATTATTGCAATTTTGAAGGAAAAAAACACACATAAAGATACCTTAGCAAGATACGGTTACATAGTATAAATATCTTAGTCTCTGGAAACACTTGTGCTTTTGCTTTCATAAGTCATGGGTTAGGAAGGGGTAAAAATGAAGTTTGGCTCCTGATAATAATGTTCTCAGTTTTAGAGTTACTTTAATCAATGAGTAGGCATTGAATCTTTCAGTCCACACTGTTCTCATCCTTGACCCACTTGGTCCCTCACATTGATTTCTTGGGTTTTTAAAAACATTATATTATCCATCCTGGAAAATAAAGGCACAAGAAGGAGCTCCTGGTTAAAATTTTCTCGTAATTTGGAAGGGTTGGTTTCTATAGATTTGAAGTGCACCATGCAGAGCTATTGTACATAATGAATTTTTTTCCCATTCAACAGCAATATGCTGCTTTTGCTAAGCTTTGAATGGATCTCATGAAGAGGATTTTCAAACTGGAGTTGGGAGACAGCAAGGCCATCATTGTGGACTTTATAAATGCTACATTTGGATATATGTTGCTATATCATCAACATTTCTTATATTTTAATTCATCACTAATTTGGCTCTGGTAATGTTAACCAACAAGTCAAGTGCAATTCCAGTGGCACATACTCTAGTATCTCATCTAGGGGATCTCAACTGTTCTACACATGGAAGTCGGGAGCAGGACTGTAATGTAACATAAATTACAGGGCAGATGGCCCAGCTACAAATGAACGTTCTGCTGCTGGATGTTCTGTTCCAGAGAAGGATGCAATCAGTTCAAGCTGTTTGTGACTGATGTTTCAGATTGTAGTTTTACAAACAGACCTGAAAATAGCCACTTAAAAAAAAAAAACAAACCTGTAAATTTCTGTAATTAGGGTATGCCTTAAAAATTAACCCTAAAAAGAATAAGAGTTGGGAGATGGGATAGCTTTTTGTGTTGAATTACTAGCTGCATAGCTGTAGCACTCTGTTCTTAAAAGAGGAGGAAGCAGGTCATTAGAGGGGATGAATCTAAATGCTGTGTGTCAGAAATGAAAGGAAAATGGAGTGTCCTTGGTGCTGGAGAACTCTATAATTAGCTGGGACAACAAGCATTGATATTTATTGTAGTGGAATGTGAGGAAGAAAATGAAAAACAAAACTCCTGGTGTCTCCGTTCCACATCTGCCAAACTAATTTGGGGGTAATTTTATCATTTTAATCTGCATGAAGCTCTTCCCCAGTTGCTAAAGTACCCTGGTGTATAACAGATGTCAGACATTTAATGAGGCCTCGGAGGCACAGGATGGGCTCGATTGCAGGTGTTTAATGCCTGCCAGGCCTTTGGACAAACCACAAGCTGATGTTTCCTGATTTACAATGATTCTTAACATTCAAAACTCTCCAGTAAATGTAAGAGGCAACTCTAGCCACTAGGAGGAGCCGGAGGCTACTCCATCCTCTGTTCCATTTCCCCCAAGACTCTGGTCCACAAATAAGAGCAAAAGATTTTAGTGCTAGGAGTAATAAGTAACTAAGGAGTTAATATTATGAAAGATGGAATTAAGGCTTTCAGCCTGTAGAGATATGACTGGACATAGAGTGTACTGGTGAAGAATGTATGATTCCTAGAGTCTAATTGCTACTGACAAAATGCTGAATTTCTTGGTCTGCTGCCCAAGCTTTGAAATAAGGATAATATTAACACTAGTTCCTTAGGTTTGTTGTGAACAAGAAAAAAAAAATAATCTGGGTAATCAAAGTAAAGAAGTTAGCTTAATGTCTGGTACAGCATTAACATTAATAATTTTATGTATTATATATATACACACATGCAAACAAACATACATACATACACTTACAGAAGTAACAGTAGCAGCAGTAGCAGTAGTATCTGATTCTTAGGTGATTGGTTTGTGTCTGGAATTCTCTTCTCTCGAGCGTGTCTCCCAGCTGAGGTAAGTGATGACTTAGATCTCTTGTGTGTTGGTCCTTGGTTCCCCTTCTAGGAGTAGTTTAACCCAGTTGTTTGAAGCACATAGTCTAGTATCATATGGTCCTGGGTTAGAGTTCTGGTTCTGACACTTAGAAACTCTGTGACCTTGGGAAGTTTATTTAACCTCATTACACCAGGTTTTATAATCTTTAAATGGGCAAAACTATAGTACCTTAATCACATAGCTGTTGCTAAGATTGTAAATTAGTGATGACTCATATCAGTATTTCAAATAGTATATGGTACATTTTAGCACTCAATAAATGTTTGGTAGCATTGCTATTGATTACTTAGTGTCATGCTTTATCTAGCTTAAAAATCTGTGCTTCCAATTACGCTTTATTTTTAAAATTTCAAACACCACTGATTATAAGAGGGTTTTTTGTTTGTTTGGTTGGTTGTTTTTTGTTTTTATTTTTCCTAATATGATTGGGTCTTCCCATTTCCATTAAACTCACACTCTGCCTATAGACAACCTTGATTCTGATAAGTCTACTTCAGTCACTTTAAGATTATAGACAGTTGGTTCAGAATATATGATCTCATTCTCTTGTTTTTAAAAGCCTAAGTTTTTAGGAAAAAAAATATACTTGAATTTGATGACCAACTTTGGGAAGATGTTTCAGCATTCGTTTCCTTATCCTCATAATAGTGATAAGAAATATCTAATTTATGATGTTATATTTTAAAATAAACTTATTTAAATAAAGCATGATGCATAGCACAAGGTAGGCCCTCAGTAAATAAGCCTGGCTGCTGGTGGAAGTAGGGGTGCTGGGACAGAGGGATTCATAAGTCAAATTGTCACTTCATTCCAGGACTTAGAATCTATCTCATCAGAGAAGAGGCTGCAATTTCACCTAGATTAACTCTCTTTCTTCTCTGGTTAGATTCTGTGTCCTTTGCTCATTCTTATTTCCTTTCCCATGAGATCACACCTCCAAACCTACCAGCAACTAAGTATGGGAATGTTGATTGATGTCCCTTGTACTCATCACTGATGTTTTGATATTTTCACTATGGATAGAAAACAACCAACTAAAGCTAAAGGCATTAATTAAATTCTGAAGAAGTCAAGCATGAGGGCACTGTCTGTCCAGCTAAGAAGAAAATTCATGGGCCATCGTGGATGGAAAAGAGCAAGCGCAGATGTTAAGGGCCAGGCAGGAAGAAGCCTGGGCCATTTGTGTAAAGGGAGCTCTAAATCAACTATTGCACATTGAAAGTGCACTGCCATTTAATTGTGGCTTCTACATACAATTCCTTTTGTAGCTGGCTTCTCTCATAGTTTGAGTTCTGACAAACTGAAGTAAAATTCGAAGTAAAAATTAAAACAAAACATTCTTTGCCACCTTTGAAAGATCTCTGCTGAGGATTTTTCCAGCAGGTGACAATCAATTGGTGCATAGCCAGTTGACAGCTGCCTGAAATCAGCAATTGAAACTGAAAACACAGGTGATAGTGCTGCTTCATGAATCCTAGACATTTCTGCACTAAACATTAAACCCCTTAGTATACCTGCCAAAGTGTTTCCTGATTTAAAAAAAATTACTAAGGAAACAAAAAAGTGAAGAAAACAAAAACTACTAAGAAGGTGTTAATGTTTTTCTGACATAAAGGGCAGGGAAAAACTTTCAAAGATACTTTGTACAGGACTATGTAACATAGCCTTTAAGTTACTTTTATATTTATTCATGTAAACTACAAATGAGGAAAAGAAGATTCCAAAATTAAGGCAATATTTTATTTTATCAATACAGATAGCTAATTACCTTAGTTATCTTAAATATAACAAAAGAGGTATTAGAAATCACTTTTTTTTGAATAAACGTTGGACAGATAATTTTGCAAGAGTCATTTAAGTAAGTGTTCATACAATTTCTGTCTAGTTCATCTTACCCATACATCTTGGTGAGGCCCTGGCTGGGGACTTAAGGTTTTCTGTTGTGATGTTAGATTAGCTGCCTTCATACTTTTTCTTAAACTGTATAAGAAACAGACTACTTAACATATCCAATTACAAAGATGCTGACAGTTAATCTTGGATTACAAATGAAGGAGAAATTAAGTGAAAATGTTAGCAACATTATATTCCACCAGGTTTATTTTTTTCATAAATGTTAATTCATTATCTTCAGCATATTTTTTGAATTTGGCAAAAATCTTTTCTTCTATTTTTGAGGGATATGATCAGACAATTTATTTATTCATTCTAATTAATTAAACAAATGTGTTCTGAGTGCTTATACTGTGGGCTCCTACAGACTCATCAAGGGACAAGTGGAGAAACTAAATTCAATCAGGTGATGAACACTTGACTCTCCAAGGAGGTGACATTTGAGCCAAGAGAAGGTGGATCATAGGTGAAGATCTGGAGCAAAGGAAAGGACTGGTTCCAAGATCTGAAGGGAGGGATGAACTTGGTATCTGGGTACAATAGGAAAAAGGAAGAAAAAAAATTCCCTTGAAAATTCTTAACCATAACCTGGATTCAGAGTCTGGGACTCCCTTTCATGACTCCCAAACACTAAAGCAAAGAATGACCCTAAGTCTGGTTGATATGCCCCAGATACCTAGCAGAGGTAAACATAAATTTTCTCTGTGGAGGAAAGCCTCAAAGTATTGTTGCAGTAAAGCTCCCTTAAACACAAGGAAACAAGCCACCATAACTGGGAGGTAGCAAAAGTTTTAGCCCAGAAAACAGGCCCAAGACTGAAATGATAGAGATTTCAGAATCTGAAGTTTAAATGGCATGTTTAAGATGTTTATGGAAATAAAAGAGAGTATTTAAGTC
This sequence comes from Geosciurus inauris, assembly GCA_004024805.1. Classification (NCBI taxonomy): domain Eukaryota; kingdom Metazoa; phylum Chordata; class Mammalia; order Rodentia; family Sciuridae; genus Geosciurus; species Geosciurus inauris. The sequence goes on from PVHX01003389.1 coordinate 92,954, forward strand.
TCTCTTACTAACACATGTATTGGACACATCTGATGTGCTGGACAGTGTCCTGAGTTCTAACCTTAAATATCCTAACATCATCTGGGATCTGCATTCAAGTTCAAGATTGTCCAGTGTTTAGTGGTAGCTCTGAAACACTGTATGCTTCTGCCCCTACAGTCTTCTTCTAGGTCCCAGTCAAGATCAGTTTACCTTATTTTTGGAATGTATGTGCTCTACCTTTTGGCTTCGTGATGTGAAGTATGTTGCAGGTGAACTTCCAAGAGCACACCTGTTTTCCACTCTCTGCATGTGACCTAAAATGAAAGAATTCTCTGGCTTTGAGCCTAATGCATGCAGACAGATTGACAGCTAGTGATTGAATCAAAGGTCTGATCCATAAAAAAGGACCAGAATTGGTGAATGAGACTTATAAAGGGATTGAATTATCTGAAGAGGTGGAATGAAGGGTGAAAGATTCTGGGTGGGTGGTAGGGAGAGAAAGAAGATAAGAACATGATTGCAAACCTACATTAACATCTGAATTTTAACATTAACATCATGGTCACTGTAATTATTTAAACTCAGTTTGTTCTTCAAATGACTAAAAATTCAGCTATGATTCACATGCCTACATTACAATATAATAAAATTGTTTTAAACATAGATAAGAAATGCTGATCAGATATAAAAACCTTTATATATTTGTGACAAAATACAACTAGCTAATTTATTTATTTATTAAGGTACTGGGGATTGAATCCAGGGGCTCTCAACAACTGAGCCACATCCCCAGCCCCATATATGTATATATAATTTAAATACAGGGTCATGTTGAGTTCCTTAGGGCCTCCCTAAGTTGCTGAGTCTCCCTCTGAGTTCACCGTCCTCCTGCTTCAGCCTCCTGAGCCACAGCCAACTGATTTTTGACAAAAACTCACAGATGTACATTGAGGAGCCAGGCTCAGTGGTGCAGACCTATAATTCCACCTGCTCAGTAGACTGAGGCAGGAGGATTCCAAGTTCAAGGCTAGCCTCAGCAACTTAGAACCTGTCTCAAAATAAAAATAAAAAAATAAGTGCTGGGGATATAGCTCAGAGGTAGAGCATTTCCATGTTCAAGGTCCTAGTTCAGTGCTCAGTTACCACTAAACAAACAAGCAAAAAAACCCAAACAACCCAGAACACATGTTGAGGAAAGGACAGGCAGTTCAATAAATGGTATTGGCAAAACTGGATATCCACATATGGAAGAGTGAAAATAGACCCCTATCCCTCACCATATAAAAAAACTCAACTCAAAATGGACTAAAGATCTAATTGTAACACCAGAAACTATGATTCTATGTGCAGAAAACAGGGATCTACATAAGAATTTTTTGAATAATATCACAATAGCACAGGTAACAAAACAATAAATAGATAAAAATGGTTATACCAAACTAAAGAACTTCTGCACAACAAAGGAAACAGTCCATAGAATTAAGAGAAAGCCTACAAAATGGGAAAAAATGTTTGTCAACTATGTGTCTGGCAAGGCTTGAAGAGTCAGGATATGTGCCTAAAACTCAAAAAGCTCCAAAATATGATTGAATCAATGGGCAAAATATTTGATTAGACATTTATAAAAAGAAGGAAGACAAATGGCCAACAGGTACATAAAAAATGCTCAACATCACCAATCATCAAGACATGCAAATCTAAACCACAATGAGACAGATACATCACCTGACTCCAGTTAGAATAACTATTATCAAAAAGACAATACGTGACAAAGGCTGGGGAAGATGTAAAGAAAGGGAGACCTTATATACTGTCAGTAGTAGAAATGTAAATTAGTATAGCCATTATGTAAAACAGCATAGAGGTTCCTCAAAAATTAAAAATAGAACTATCATATGATCCAACAATCCCACTAATGGGTATATGCCAAGAAATTAAAAATCAGTATGCTGAAGATACATGTGCACTCTCACATTCATTACAGTACTGTTCATAATAGACAAGAATGGAATCAACTTAAGAGTCCACCAATGGAGGAATGGTTTTTTTAAATGTAGTATATACAATGGAATGGAATAATATTCAGCCATAAAAAATGAAACCCTGTCATTTGCAACAGCATGGATAAAGATAGACCACGTTTAATTAAATGAAATAAGTGAAAGAAAGAAGGTTATATATTTCACTATCTCATACATGAAATCTCACCAAAAAAATGTTCCTTAGAAGTAGAGTGTAGTGGTTATTGGAGGCTGGGGAAGATAGTAGAGATAAAGCATGGAAGGAAGTTGGTCAATATGTCCAAAATTATAGTTATGTAGAAGGAATAAGTTTGGATGCTTATTACACAGCAGGGTGACCAAAGTTAACAGCAATGTGTTATATTTCAAAATAGAAGAAAGGATTTTGAATAGTTTCACCACAAAGAAATGATAAATGTTTGAAATGATGGGTATGCTAATTACCCTGATTTGATCATTACACCATATATACATTTATGAAAACATTGCACTGTACCAATCAAAGTGTACAATTATGTGTCTATTCTAAAAATAAGTAAGATAAAGTTTAAAAAGAAATGACAGCCTCATCTTCTCTGGATACCTACTAAAAATTTTATGGAATTCTTCTACTCTTTAAATGGTAATTTTTTCTTTACTGGCTAAGTGAGGCTCTGCTTAACAAAAGAGAGAGCCACGAGCAACTTTTCAAACATTTCAGCATGAATGATTTCATGATACCGTCATACTCAAGAGGCCCTTACATGGTACTCTGGCCATGATCTAGAATAAAAGAAAGTATGTGTTTATATGTAATGTGTTTGTATTCATATTTGTATATTCACATACTTATTTTTAAAGATAGAATGGTCATTTAAACCATCCCTCCTTCCTGAAGAACATGCCTTTCTTGATAGGTAGTACCAATAATTAAAATAGGCAAAAGAGTAATAGAATTCTACCAATTTAGTTTTAAAGATGGGGTAACAGAAGGAAAACAAAACCATATTATGATCACATTAAGAAGGGAAATAGTTAATAACACTTCAATAGTACTTTATTTCTTACAAGTCTCAGAACTATGTGTTTAGCACGTATTTTGTTTTATCCTGCCCTCATCAGGGATCATTTGGTTGCAAGAGACCTGATATGCTTTAGCTGGATTAAGTTAAAGGAGGTGTATCACAAAAAGTTTTTCACAAACTGGAAAGGCAAGAGGTGTGGTGAGAGGTCACAATGTACTGAAGTGCAACAGGAAACCCGGTAACCCCAGCATCTCTGCACTGCTCCGATGCTCTGATTTCTGTACCCAGAGCTTCCCTTTCCCAGCACTGCATGGCTTTTTCCAGACAGCGCCCCCCCCCCCCAACTTCCTTACTTTATTTCTTTGCTTGGAGAAAAATTATCATGGCTGCCCCCCATTTTCTCTTTCAGCTCCAGATTGCATATGTCCTCTGCTTCCATCATCTACAGATAATTACTGGAACTTCTGTATTCCAATTTAGATTACCAGGGGAGGTGGGGATGAGAGTGGGGAGCAGAGAAACTGAAATCCCTTACATGACTCAGATGAAAGGAGGATTGGGGCCCTGAGTTCCTCTTTAAGGGGAACTCATGATAGAGGAGGGAGGGGGTTGAGAAGATGAGTCGGCTGGGCTGGGACCCCCAAATATGTCTAAATAGATACTCCTTACAAACAAAGAAAAGAGATTGTTTTCTTCTCTGCTTTGGATCTGAGCCTGAGATCTGATGAAAGAAGGCCTTTAGAGTAGTAAGTCAAAGGGAAAACAACAGTAATCATTAAAAGACCAATGGCAAGGACTAAGAATGTAGCTCAATGGTAAAAATCTTGCCTGGCTTGTGTGAGGACATGGGTTTGATCCCCAGTACCACGCTCACACAAATACCCATGGCAAGATCCATCAACGTGTTGATAACTACTGTAATACTCTTTGAAATATTAAATATCAGTTTTCTACAATGATATTTTAATTGATTCTTTTGTAGTTTGTTTCTGTGTTCTTTAAGAATACTAAATAGCACATAGGCAAGTCCTTCACTATTCAGAAGAAAATTCCATGCTACAATGAAGGTGGAAAATGCAGACATTGACCTTCAAGTCCTTTGTAGTTCCATGAGTACGGACTTGGTTTCACAGGCTTTTGTGAATTTGGGAACATTCTTTTCTAGTAGTGCATGATAATCTGGGGCTTTTTGCTTATATATAATGCCCACAAACCATATTTGATGATAAAACATAGCATGATTTGTAATACATTGTAAGGCTTTCAAAAAGATTTATGTTTTATATTATTTGAAAGCTGAAGGGTAATTTTTATTGCTTCAGAGATAGTAAACAGTTTTTTTTAAATAAACTGAAATTTCAACATCTTAGTTTACAAATACCTAAGTCTTACTCTTGTCTGACTGTTCCTGCAAACTTCTTAGCAGGAGACCCATCTTGCTAATTGTTCCAGTTTTCAACAGAGGAGCTATTGGGGCTAAGTGGACAGGGAGCACGAGATGCTTGCTCTTTCCTTACTTTTTCAATGTGCTCACTAAGCAAGCAATTCTATCAGCACCTGAGAATATGAGGGGACATGAATTCATTTTCTGTGTTCTATCTCAACTTCTATTACAGTGTCTCATACATAGTAGGCGCTCAATTATCATTTACTAGATGAGAGAATTGTTTTACTCTATGATTTTACCTGAAATCAGGCATCCATTTGGAAATTTCCATTTTTGGAAGGTATAGAGTAGCAGACATTGTAAATAAACTAACTCAGAGTGAACATAATTCTGAGGGAGTCTGGAAATCATCCAGTATTCATGATGGCCATTTTTTATAAAGTACTATTAGTCTTTTGTATTCTCTAAAGGCTGATGTAAATCTAGGTCAATTCTGCTTACATGTGGCCAGAATACAGGCCATAGAGTACAGAATAAGGGAATTACCGTTCTACTTCCCATGTTCTTGTTCTTACTTCTTTCAATTTATATTTCTGTGTAAAATATTAATGATGTCAACTATGTTGCAGGCCATTGAAACACAGGACAATGAGACATGTCATTATACCTTCAAGGGCCTTTCAAGCTGCCAAAAAATCACTGGGAATTAATAAACATTAATGAAATTTTATGGATGCTCTGATAAGATATTTTATAGTGGGCACTATGATTGTATACAAAAAGGAATTATTTTCATCTTCCAAAATACAGAGTGGTATCACGATACCTTCATAGATTTTGTAACACTTTAAAAGAGTTTTAAAATATAATCAGTAATTCTTGAACTATTAACACTTAGGTTTCACCTTGGAAGATAAGGAAAAGAAAACAAGGTATTAACTTGTCAATGAGTGCTTCCCACAAAATATGTTTAAGGTTATCTCCACTTAGAAGGATAGTAATGTCACACTAAGCTGCAGACGTTCATCAGGCAGACTATGAAGCACAAGGGTATTCCCTTGTTCCTTGTGAGAGCAGAGACATCCTGTCGTGCTTGGTAAATATGTATTAGGCACCCTGAAACACAAAGAGAGCATAGGCAATGTTGAAATGCATCCTTCATTTCCCAATGCAGCAAACTCACAGTTTTCATCTCTCACATGTCCTTCACCTTTTTGTAAGTCCATTCTGGGTCTCTGTGCTCCAAGAAGATTCTGCCATGTCCCTATTGCACTCTGGCACTTTCCCTTGAACACTCCTGTGTAACAGCACTTATTTTTTCTGTGTTTTGAACCTTTGTTGTGGAGGGAAGTGTGTCAGGCCCCTCTAGTCTGCCATCTTACTGTGAAGATAGGTTATTGCCATTTGCTGATGTTTGGCTTTGTAAATGTGTAAGAGGCTGGATAAAGCAAAGAGGAGAGAGTAGTTTCACAAAATTATAAAAGAAAAATTACAGGGATATATTCATTTGATCTGAGTGCTGTTCTCTCTGAAAATTTCTCATAGAGTTTTAGACCATATGGGCCTCATTTTTATTTTTTTTTTCATAGCAGATGTTCAAAGGCAACTTTCACTTGCCAAAGGCTGTGGGAAATGTCCAACCAAAAGGACACTGGAATGATAAATTTGTGACAGGTGTTTGGTGATGAATGTATTCAGACCAAAAAATACATTTTATACACTTAAATGATTATTTTTATTGAAAAGGCCTTTGGAGAAAATATTTAAGGCATTATTTAAAACTCTAATATCTTAAGTGCCTTTTAGTTGGCTAGTATCAACCCCTGCCAGTCATCTTAACTCAGGCTGTTCTGAAAACACTACAAACCAGGTCATGGAGTATAGATAGTAAATGGTGCTCAGATGAAAAAATGAAAAGGAAATCATAAAGCCTAAATGGGGGTTCCCAATTTTATTTCTAATGGAGGTGTCTTTCTTACCTGTGGAGGCTGAGCAATACAATGACACAATCATAATTCATAGGTCCAAAAGACTAATGCATATTAACTAAATTTTAGTACTCCAATTGCTATTTCACTAAATAACACAGGGATTTGCATTTCAAGTCACTCAAGTATCTTCTCACCCAAATCAATTCAATGACAGAAGCAAAGAAAGAGAAATGAAAAGCTTTAATGGAAGGTTTTACTGATCCATGGTGAGGCCCTGTGAACCTTTCCTGCTCCACAAATGGTTCCACTTTTCCAATGAGTAAGTCATATGTTTGTTGGATTTCATGTCTGTTTTCTTTAGCAAGTGTTGGAGAACTACTGCCAGACTCATTCTCTGCTTTCCATTTGTCTATGACTCATGAAGATATTTCCACTTTTCTTAACACATTTTTTTCTTTGTGGAGATTTTTATCATCTAGAATTGGAAGTCACATAGTGTCACTTCCACAGTACGCAGTGTGTGGAGGTGGTTACAGAGCTCAGCCCATGTTCACCAGGAGGGGACATAGATTCAAATGCTCATCAACAGGAGCTTGAAAATCACCTTGTAAGACCTCAGGACAAGAAACACAGATGATACCATCTTTGCAAATAGTATCTGCCATCATCCACCCTCTGGTAATGTTGCTCCCATTTGCCGAATACATCCACCCCTGCCCCAAGACTTCAAAAGTCTCAATCCCTTATAGCATCAGCTCCAAGTCCAAGATGTCCTCATTTAGATCAGGCCCAGGCTTCTCGTGTGCAGTTCCTCAGGTAGAGCTCCTTCAGTACAGCTCCTTCAGTCTAAGGATATGAACGAAAAGAGACAAATCATCTGTCCTCCAGTTCCTCAACAACATGTAATTCTCAAACAGGAATCAGATATGCTCACAAAAATGTGGTATATGATGCATGCAATTCACTGCTTTTTCTCCTTTTCACAGAAACATGTTTGTGGTTTCAGTTGACAAAACTTGACAGCCTGCTTCTTGCTTATAAAAGTTCTGGGTATAGAGTTTTCACTAAATTTGTGCCATCACTGCCCCTTTCAATATATGATGGCACCAAAACAAATTTCTTAAAGTTTTGTGAGTTTCTATGAGTCTCATTGAGGTTCACTCCAACAGATAAAAGCCTCAAGTACAAGTCTGAAGAGTTGCCTTTTTCTATTTCAGGTTCCCTGAAAGGCAACTAAATGACAAAACACTGACCGTTCTCACAAGCCCTGTACTTGGGTGGGAAGGATCTTTGAGACATTCTCAAAAGTTTTTAAAATTACCTTTCTTTGAAACTTTCTATGAGGCAAAATATTAGTAATTTCCAATGTCTTAACAAAGGAGGGTATACTCTTTGCCAGAGTTTGATCTTATGCATGATATTATCTTAATCTGAAAATCACTTGTCATCTGGAGAATGAGAAGTAGTTTTATCTCCACACTTAATTATGTCTTGATGCCTTGATATTGAAGAAGTCAGGTGGCAATTTTAACATTATCCTGAAAATGTCCTTAGCTCTATCATTATGTCATGAGACCTATTTCCTAACTTTCACATTATAGCAGGCATTACTGTTGCTAACATTTCTGTCCCCACATCACAAGGAACACATTCATATAGCTCCAATAGTATTTTCTTGAACCCCTTACTACTGACATCCTATAGATTTTGAGACACTTAGGTATCTGCTAACACTGCCCTCAAGTCTGTTTAACAGTCTTAAACTCCTTTTAGCTTTTAGTTTCCATTCCCTGCTGCATCCTCAAACCAATACCACACGCTTGAGGTTTTCATTACGACAGCACTCACACTGCTCCTTGTTACATAACAAATCACTCCAAAGCATAGTAGATTAAAAGCAGTCATGTTCACAATTCCAAAATTTGGACAGAGATAGCTTATTTTTGTTAGCAAATCATGGTAAATGAAATAGCTATTCTCATGATAGTGTGCTCACCAGAAGCTGTTGTTTGGGGGCTCAACCAGGGTTGTAGGCCAGGAGCCTTGGTTTCCCTTCACATGGGTCTCTCTTTGTGTTGCTTGGACTTCCTTACAGCATGGTGGCTGGGTTCCAAGACTGAGAATTACTAAAACACATGGTAGAAATGTGATATTTTTGTAATCTAGACTCAGAAGTCACATAGCATCATTCCAGCTGAAATCCATTGATTGACAAATGTCAAAATCATATTAGAAGGGCATGTGAAATTGGAGATATTGTTACAACTATACTTGAAAAAAATAGCCTGCTGCAACTAGTATTGTTGAAAAAGTTTTCCTGTTTATGGTCTAGTCATGAATTATCTATTCATACCCATTGCCTATTTTCTAAATCTTCATTGTTGACTTTTTATTGATATTTATATGTACATTGTATATTGAGAATATAAACTTGTTGTCTGCCATATTTGTTGTTCACATTGTTTTTTTCCCAGAACATTCCTTTTTATGTGAATTCTAAAGACTATTTAAAGGAACTGTGCTGTAGTAGCTATGCCCAGAATACATGCTGGAAGTGAGCTGTGACTAAGGTCTATAGGGATATTCAAAAGTTTTGGCTGGAGGCTGGGGCTGTGGCTCAGTGGTAGAGTACCTCGCATGTGTGAGGCACCGGGTTCGATACTCAGCACCACATAAAAATAAATAAATAAAATGAAAGTATTGTTCCCATCTACAACTGAAAAATGTTTAAAAAAAGTTTTGGCTGTTTGCTATACATATGAAAATAAGCAAATTTATAAATTAAAATAAGAACATTATATTTGTCCTACAGTATCAGGAATAATATTCTAGCAAGAAATTTAAAAAGAAGAATTTCCAAGAATAAGTAATTAAATGCATATTTCTTTTATGCAAAAATTAGATAGTTCTTGCACCTTAGTAAGCGCTTGTTTAATGGCTTTTTTCTTTTCAAGTTCTCTTTCACCAGTGATGGCCTTAGTTTGAGTTCTTCCAAAATTATTCCTTTTAAGAAGGGCATGGGTGTAAGTATTTTATTTGGGGAAGTTCTCCAGCAAGCATTAATGAGATACTGGGAAAGAAAATCAGAGAAGAAATGATGGTATTACATCGGATCGCAGGGTGGACAAGTGGGACTCAATGCATTGGGGCTCTTTCAAATGCTGTGAAAAACCTAAGAATAATCTCAACAAAAGAGGAAGCTGGGGTCTTAAGCCATCAATTCTACCCCTGCAGGGTACTCATGGGAGTAATCTAACCAGCCTTCCCTAAACACAGATGCTTGAGGTGAGAAGCACTGTCATGTACACGAACAACTAACCTAGTTACAGTGACCTCTGTGCTGGTCCCAGGTGTTTGGGCAGGGGCTCTAGCAACTCTACCACTGTGATATATTCAATAATGGGAAAAAGAAAAGAAAAACTGTAAAGATCGTACAGCAAGAATGAGCCAAGTAAACAGGAAATCCATTTATGGAGGAAAATTAATTTTCTTACAACTTCTAAAAGTTGTGTAAAAATCAACTACTTTTATTATGACTTTGGGAATCAATATAATTGAGAAGTTAAAAGTTTTATAATCATCTGATAATCATTTGAATCAGTACATTTCCTAGTCAAAAATAATAGACTTTATCTGAGAGTTAGATCAAAAGCAAAAATGGAACAGAAATCCTTCTCCCGTTCCTTCCTTTTTCTCCTCTCCCCTGTCCTCTCCTTCCTTCCTGTCCTCTCCTCTTTCTCTCTCCCTTTGAACAACACAAAGAGAACCTTGTTGAAAAAATGTATGACCAAATATAGATTTAGCCTTCCAAAACTTTGCCTTTAGCTTTTATGTCAACCTGGGATTTCTTAGGATAATGGCATTCTTGTGATTAATTGATGCCTATCATTTAGTGTCTGTTTGATCCTAACAACACATACACTTTTAGATTAGCTGCAAGTCACCACGAGCGGATCGCCATTCAGTAAGATTCTCCCTGTGAATGATAATAGAATTAACAAACATTCAGAGTAAAATGAAATGTCAGCTTTGATTACATACTTTCCTTCCATCTGCCGGGGTGGTTTTAAATGCCAGCTCTAAAAAGTAAAGCAGCAACCAGCCGGCCTTTTCGTGGGGCTTGCACATTGCTGCCTAGGGTGCATGGTGTTGCGGATCTGATGCTGGCTCAGGGCACTGCTGAGCCCTGGCCTTGGTGGTGGCATTGGGCTGCATGAGACTGTAATCCCCTGTCCATCTGTGCCTCTTCCCTGCCCGGGATAAGCTGTGACGGTTAACAGCTCTGTTTTGTCCATCTTTTCCTGAAAGTCTCTTGGATTCTGAATCTTGGCTATTGCATTGGCAGAATTTTCCTTCCTCCTTCAGAAGCATTCTGCATCTTCTTTCTTGCCTACTGCATTTGTTAATCCTGAGACTGCAATCTATGTCGCTATGACTGGGGGTTTGGTGGCAATTGTCTCTGAAGTATGAAAGCTCGCAAGGTGCAGAGTGGGAGGCTACCAAGAGTTTAATTTTTAAATTTCCCTGGATAAATAAGCAGCCTAACCTGGGCTATTATAACCCATCCCTCACAAAATAAGTACTTCTGTCAGATTACGCATCTTCACATGACTCAACAACTGCTTAGTATGTTTTCTTCATGTGTTTATCTCTATGATTCCATCAGACTGTAAGTCCAAGGAGTGCAGGGACTCTATTTCTTCTTTGCAGTTACCTTCCAGCAAACCTGGGCATAGCACAGCAGTCATTAATACATACGTCTTGAATAATCGAATGAATGCTATCTTGCTACTTACTTGATCCCACCGACTTTAAAATGTATTTGGTGAAGAATCTATAAAATGGGCAAGAACTATGCCTTACCTTCCCAAGAAGATGTCACCTGGAGGGGTCACTGCTGATCTCCCTCTTCCTTCAACACTGTAGCCTAGAGGGAGTTTAAACAGTGAGCAAATCAGATGGACCAACTTATTCATCTCCTGCCAAAAGACAAGTATTGTTCTAGCAGGTAGAACCCACATTAACCTGAACCAGAGGCTTGGACATAAAAGGTTCTGTTGCTGAAGGCCTGAGGTTCGTAAGTGGGAAATCCACAATCATAAATAAAGGGGGCCAGAAGGTAGTGATGCAGGTATAAAGTCAGAAATGTTGAGAGGGAAAAAGATGCTGACCAGAAAAGCCAGGGTTAGGAACTGCAAGCACTGGGGAAGGGAGACTAGGAGCTGGGGAAGTTTGCCAGGCACCAAAGGTGGTGCAGTGAGTGCTAAATTACTTACTAACAACTGAGAGCAATATGTACATTCTGCTAATATGTACACTGCTACCATTAAAAGCACTGACACAGGCCTTCCCAGGCAGACTTGCTAAGGATCAGTCTTAAAACCCCGTTCTCCAGAGCAAGGTGGCTCTGTCAGAGTTCTGGTCCCATCATCTGCAAAACACTGCAATGCTTTCCACAATATTCTCCCAGTGTCTAAACAGCAGAAGGGCTTATTTTTTGAGAGCCAAATTCATCTTTGTAAATTTCTGATTATTAAAGTATTTTAACATGTAAATATTTCTGTATGTTTTCTCCTTTGGTCTTAATTCTACCACATAGGGACTGATAGATCAAATCCTGTTCCTCTTACACATGACTGGATTCTCAAAATATTAGAAGACCGTAATTATGCTCTGTGCTAGTGAGAGTGATTAAATCCAGTCACAACATCTGAGAAACCCTGAAACCTCAGATGGCCAAGAATAAAGGCTTATTTAGTTTCTTGTGGATCAGGGTGCTTTTCTGAAGCTATGCTTTCTGGAATACAGAACTTTAAGATCCTTTGCCAGGGGAACAGAGCTGGAAACAACAAAGTAACCATTAATTATAGTGTCCATGAAGGGACACACATCTCTCAATCCACTGGCTAGTCATGAGGCCACAAACTAACTTGAAGGGATTCTGAAAAATTTAGAACAGTCCAATATTTGGTCAACTTTATATGTGTGTGTGCTATATGATAGTCCCATAGTTTGTTTGTTTGTTTTTGGTCCTGGGGATTGAACCCAGAGGTGCCTAACCACTGAGTCACATCTCTAGTCCTTTTTTATTTTTTTATTTTGGGACAGGGCCTTTCTAAGTTTCTTAAGGCCTTGCTAAGTTGCTGAGACTGGCTTTAAATTTGCAATCCTCCTGCCTCAGCTCCCTGAGCCCCCTGCCCTTTTATTTCCTTAATATTTTTTCAACTGGCTTGATTTCTCAGAGCATTTTTTTCTTTTCTTTTCAAGTACTTTTTACAGGGCAGAATCCCAAGACCTCTCATGTCTGTGGTAAGAATCATAAACTGCACTTTGGTTCAGTATTCTCCTCCACTATTGTATCCAAGCTTCTTTCCCTTACAAAGCTTACAGACTAGTGGTACAGGTAGATAAGAAATTAAAGTAGAATGTAAAAGTTGAACCCATGATTCCAGTGCAGAGACTATAACGACACACATTAGGAATACTCAGCCTCAAGCCTCCCTGAATAAAGAGATTTCTAATGTCAAATCTAAGGAACTTAGTAGAGTCAGCAAAGTGGGAAGAGAGCTGACGGTGGACATGATGGCAGAGGCCCAGGCACAATAGAGAGTAAGATGCCTTTTTAAAAATTTAATTTATTTATTATACTTAGGTATACATGATAGCAGAATGCATTTTGATTCATTGTACACAAATGGAGCACAACTTTTTATTTCTCTGGTAGTATGTGATGTAGAGTCACACCATATATGAAGCTAGAGCAATGATGACCATCTCATTCCACCATCTTTCCTGCTCCCATGTCCCCTCCCCCTCCCTCCTCTTTGACCAAATTTTCTCCATTCTTCCTATGTCCCCTCCCCCATTATAGATCAGCATCCACTTATCAGAGAGAACATTTAGCCCTTGTTTTTTGGGGATTGGCTTAATTTGCTTAGCATGATATTCTCCAACTCCATCCATTTACCTGCAAATGCCATAATTTTATTCTTTTATTGCTGAGTAATATTCCACTGTGTATATATACCACTGTTTCTTTGTCCATTCATCTGTTGAAGGGCATCTAGGTTGGTTGCACAATTTAGCTATTGTGAATTATGCTGCTATAAATATTGAAGTAGCTGTGTCACTGTAGTATGCTGTTTTTAAGTCCTTCGAGGGGTGGGATAGCTGGGTCAAATGGTGGTTCCATTCCAAGTTTTCTAAGGAATCTCCATACTGCTTTCCAGATTGGTTGTACCAATTTGCAGTCCCACCAGCAATGCATGAGTGTGCCTTTCTCCCCACAACCTCGCCAACACTTACTGTTGTTTGTATTCTTGATAACTGCCATTCTGGCTGAAGTGAGATGAAATGTTAGAGTAGTTTTGATTTGCATTTCTCTAATTGCTAGAGATGTTGAATATTTTTTCATATGTCTGTTGATCGATTGTATATCTTCTTCTGAGAAGTGTCTGTTCAGCTCCTTAGCCCATTTATTGATTGGGTTGTTTGTTTTTTTGGTGTTAATTTTTTTTTTTTTTTTTGGTACTGGAGATTGAACTCAGGGGTAGCTCAACCACTGAGCTACATCCCCAGCCCTATTTCGTGTTTTATGTAGAGACAGGGTCTCACTGAGTTGCTTAGCGCCTCACCGTTGCTGAGGTTGGCTTTGAACTTGCGATTCTCCTGTCTCAGTCTCCCTAAATGCTAGGATTACAGACTTCCGCCACTGCACCATTTCAGTCTTGCTGGAGGATGTGATGGGAGGGGGGCCCAGGCAGGGAGGCGCTGGAACATCAGTGACCTGATAATTCAGAGACCTGTAAAATATACACATAGTTTTGACATTTTTATAAGTACAATGAAATTTATTGATTTTTTAAAATAAAGAACCAGAGGTGCCTAACCACTGAGCCACATCTCCAGTCCTTTTTTATTTTTTATTTTGGGACAGGAGGTGAAAGGATCAGGCATATTTTAGAAAGACTATTTTGTCTTCATTGTGGAGCCACCAGATTTTAACTAGAATGTGATGGATTTAAAAGCAGGTGACCATCATAATAATCCTGATTAAAATACACAGTGTTATGTAAGGGGGGGAAATAAAGATGCTGGAGAACTTAGATGATAGGTTTTTATGACCTGCTTCATCCAAAACTCATCTTCAATGGGGTTTTGACTCAGAGGAAGCAAATACAACAAGGTGTTCCTAACTCACCCAAGTTCTAAACAGCCAAACTTCCAGATTGATTTACAAAGGACACCTGGATTATTGTGTATATTTATTTTTTTCTCTCAGCTAAAATTTGGGCTTCATTGGGGACCACATTTTATACTTTATATTTTATATTTTATTTTGCAATCTAGGTATAAAATACAATTTGATGCTCATGTAAAACCCAAGTGCAGCATGACATACAAAATATAACAAATTTTGGAATCATTATCATAAGCACTTCTACTGTCTCTCACATTGTTTCCAGCAATTCTATGACTTTACAATGTGACTCTGGAATATACTTACAGCTGAGTATCTTTACTTACCACTCAAAAGAAAAGAAACCAAAATATGTATTAAATGGATAAAGAAGCCCCCAAGAGTGATTTTACTTGGAGGAAGATTTGCATGTGATTATCTCTTTAAGCTACTAATCTGGCAAGGAGAAACATTAAAAATAACGAATTGGGTTCATCTTTGAAGACGGATTAAAAGTGCACCTCTCTGAAAGTAAATGAAGCATATTTGTCATAGGAAGCCCTGCAAATAGTACAGTATCTTTTTAAAAATGCAATTTAGTTTATGGACATATAGTAATTATATGTATTTATGGAGCATAGTGTGACATTTCAAAACGTGTACACGATATGGGATGACCAGATAAGGGTCATCGGCATTCGTGTCACCTCAGATATTTATCATTTCTTTGTGTTGGGAACATTGAAAATCCTCCCCAAGTACAGTCTTTTTGATATGAATAGGGGAAAAGGACAAACACGTCTTCTGATTCCGCAGACCTCAAGGCATAAATGCTAACATCTAAACAGAAGATATTGTTAACCCCACCTTAACTACACATGTAAAGCTTTCTTGGTCATCGCTGAAGCATTGAGTTGCTCCATATGCAAGAGGACATTTGTTAAAATTGCAGCGTGTGTATGTGGCACATATGTGGCAGCATCTTCCCACACACGTCTGCACAGGAGTTCCATTCACCATTTGCCTAACAAGGAGCCCTGTTATGCTCGCACAGTTAAAGCTGATCACTCTGTTTTGGCAAAGAAATGAAAAACTCAGTGGGAGATGAGCGCTGCCACAGAGATGAGATTCTCGTTAAATTAAGATTATCCAACCCCACTGAGGAGGAAAATCCATTTACATATTTACACCCCAAGATCTAAATTTTCCAGACAGGATGTAATAAGAGGGACTGTGTTTTATCCTAGAAACTAAATATTTATTGGAACTATTTATTATATTCCTTTCTTTTTTTTGTTCCCCACCTAAATGATAAATAATGCTGTGGCCACTAATATTCTGCAAAGGCTCAATTTCTAAAGTGTTTCTCTTTGAAAATACTTCAGCTTCATGAAGGCAAAGATCTAGATAGTATTGGTTGTTGCTCTCTACATATCACCACATACAAGAAAAGTATTCAGTAAATATGCATGGAGTGAATATATAAACAAGTGGTTTACATTGATCAATTTTATATTTTACCTACTAGACAGCTCTGCCATGAAAGAGTTAATTTTTGATGCTAAGAATAAGTCTATAAAGCCTACATACACTATGCTTCATAATAGATAAAATACATGAAAATATTTAATCTTGAAATATTGATAGTTAATTATAAAAACAAATATTTTGCATAAATAAATGCTTAATAATGCTAAATGCCTCTTCACTTGATATTTGAAAGAAATTTGTTCAGGAAAATGTTACTCTCTTGTTTTGTTGTTGTTACTGAATTGTACTTTGGTTGTTGACAATCTAATAATCCTTATCATGATTATCATAATTCAAAATGTATGTTCACACCTTTCCAAGATTATAAATATTATAAGGAGATTTTATGTAACAGATTCTCCTTTGATCTTCACAGGCTTTGAGATTGAATGTCCACATTTACTTGTAGGGACCTGAAAGGACAAGAATGTGGCATTCTTAGTTACAGGTTCTGTTTGGAGAAATCGCAGTTCATCACTGCCAACTGAGCATTTAAAATTCAATCTGCCTAAAACGTCATCATGCCATCAGTTCTGCATCACTGATTTAGTAGCTAATTGGCATTAACTTTGTACTTTCAGTGCAAGAAAAGGAAACCCAAATCTATAAGCTATCAAAATAAACCAGTCTCTATTGAAAGTTATACTTACCAAGACATGATAATTATGGAGATTATTCAAAATCATGAGGAAGTGTATAGAATATAAATGTTAAGTGGTAAGTATTTTGTACAAAAATATAAATGCAAATAAATAAGGATTAGAAACTAACATGTACAAATCAAATATTTAGGGGCTAGAGTTACGAGTTACTATTTTTCCATTTATGAGTTCATATTCAAAACTCTTACAGCTTTATCTTTTTCTTTTTGAAAGTTTGAAACATTGCAGTCTGTACTGCTTATCCTTTATAATACAAAAAGATGATCCTGGAAACGTGAACACACAGCTGGGGATTTCCTCATAAATGGATACAATGTCTCTGGCTCTTCAGTCTTCAGTGTTCCTAATAAGGTTTTGTGTTTAGACCAGCTTCATTCACCTGCTGAAAAAGATTCTTCACTCATGTTATGACTAAATCATTAAGTTCAGGCAAGTCTAGTTTTTACACTGATAAACAAAAATAAACTCTACATAATAGATATTAAAAAAGAGTATGAGACTAGAAAGCATATAACTAGAAATAATTACTAATGAAAAGGAAAAAGAAAATTTTCATATTTATATCTATTATGCAAATAAACACCAAATGAGGTTTTGAGATAATTTTTAAAGTTCCTCCCTAACCTACAATTTCATTTTAAAATCTTGCATTTGAAAATGTTATTGCTTATGGTATATATATCAGTTTGTGCCACAGATATAATTCATAATATTTTGTGACATTAAACTTTGAATTCATGTCTCTGTGCTGTTCAATGCATACTTAATTGCTAATGTGCAACAGAGAAAAGGTTAATAATTGATGTGTGATGGAGTATATGAATGGAATAAAGTTTCCTTTTCTTGAAATTTTATTTTTCTGAAACAACATGAAACAGCTACTAATGGGAAGCAAATGCAAGCTTTATATGTAAAATTACCTTATCATGTTTTCTGTTTTCTAGTCCCAATACAGATCTTTAATTTTAAGTAGCATTGCACTTCTGTCATCAACCAGAACATCAGCTTGACCTGAGCTTTCTTGCTCAGGAACTTCGCAAATCATCTCTCTGCCCAAAATGAGAAATTATTTCCTTTATCCTATAACACCAAATAACATCATATATTAAAGTTTCTGTTTGTTATCAAATGAGGGACAGTGTAAGTAGTTACACAAAGAACAGAGAAAAAAACAACTGAATTTAATGTATAACCACTTAATCTACAGAAAACAGGTCCTACCAAGAACTCTTTTAGGAAAAACATACACACCCTCCACAGCCAGTTAGAAGGAAGTATTGTTATTAGATACACAAGCATGCCAAATCTGCTCATGTAATACTAAGTATCAGCATAACATTCAATGCATAAAAGATTTAGAAAGAGAGAGAATCATAGCTCTGGAATGAGCAGTCAATAATATGACAACTATAAAAGGCCTATTTGGAATTCAGAGATCAAAAAAGAGCTGTAGTTTCTGCAGCTCCATTAGGAATTAGGCCCAAACTACTTCCTTTTTTTATGACAGTACTCAACTGTGCACTTTAGATCTTCCCAACAGAAAGCCTAATGAGCCCTGTGGAGGCCACACTACCTGCCAAGAAAATAATCCATTCTCCACAAGCCCCAGTGACAATATTCCTCAATGCTTAGAAAAAGTGTCGAAATGTTGTCATTCAGAAGACTTTCTGCAAACCTCCTTAGCAATCCCGAAGAATCTAATGAGTAAAAGTTGAAGTACACAAAAGAGTCATTATCTCCAAATTTAGAAAAAAAATAAAGTGCTAGAAGTCAGCAAATTAACTACTGTCAAGAATGACCTTCCTGAAGTGTGGAACAATTCCTGTCGTGGCTTCTCAAATAAGCCCAGCAGGAATGCCCGACAACCTAGAGGAGGACATTGCTTTGATTTACTGCCTCGCTAATGTGCAACCTGTTCCTAAAATCCTTATTGTCATTTCATTTTAGAGACACATGTTAAGACTAAATAATTCCTCTGCCAAGGAGTGAATCAAACCAGTAATGAGACAGTTACGAAGGAGAGATTAGTCTGTTTTCAATCTTTTTTTCCTTATCCTTTCTGCTGATTATTTTTTCCTTTCTCATCAAACATCAATTTTATTTTTATTTTTACATAAAAAAAGACAGACTGCCCTCTAGGGCGTTTAGAAATCAACATTTCTGACTGATGATGAGGCTGCTCCTAGTAGATTTCTAGAAAAAAATGAACATGCCACCATGAGTAAAGCACCATATCTGCCCTACAAGAACTCACAATAATTACACAGACCTGAGTGCTGCAATCAAGCAGCAATAGAGATCTAAGTAATTACCTTGAGTGTCCACCCAGTTTAGTCTTGAGGATGTTGAAAATCTTTTGGAAGAAAATGTTGATTAAACTGACACCAGGAACAGAAGTAGCAGTTGCCCTCGAATGCCCCGTCCTTTGATTATACAATAAAGAACTTCAAAACTCAAGTTGTGACCTCAGCTGGCAAGGTACTTTAGTTCTGTGTCTTGCTTCTCTTTCCTGAAACAAATTTTACCAACCTTCTAAGAGTATTGTAAGGATCAGGATGACCGAGACCTACAGATTAAACATTAGTGTTGCCATTGTTTGACTGTATCCCCTAAAATTCATGTTGGAAACTTAATCCTTGATGCAACCATGTTGAGGAATTGGCATTTTGAGAGATGTTTTGGTCATAAAATCTCCATCCAGATGAGTGGATTAATGGTGCTATAAAAAGGGCTCATGAAAGTGGGTTCTCTCTCTCCTTCTCATTGGCCTCTCCTCCAAAGGATGCAAATTCAAGGTGCCATCTTGGAAGCAGAGAACCCAGGCCCTCCCTTGCCAGCACCCTGATTGTGGGCTTTCCTGCCTTCAGAATTATGAGAATAAATTTCTGTTCTTTGTAAATTACTAAGTCTCAGATATTATAGCAGCACAAAACAGGCTAAAGACAACTACTCAGTCAGAATATGTTACTGTAGATATTATTAATTACAAATGCTTATGTGGTGTGGTTTGCAACTGTCAAGATGGCCCCTAAAGATGCCTATCTCCTGTATTCACTCCCTGGGAAGGTCTTCTTCCATCTAAGTATGACCTAGACTTACTGACTTATTTGTAACTACAGAATATGACAGAAGCAACAGGATGTCATTATGTCATTTCCAAAATCACATGATAAAAACACTATGACTTCTTATTGCAGATTTTTCTTTCACTTTCCTGACTCTTTTTGACTGCCATATCTATCCAGCTGCTATATGATGAGGCAGTTTTACACAGAGGTCCAGGTACCAAGTATCCAAATTCTGACAATAACTATGGAAATGAATTTGGAAATGCATTATACTCATCTATCCCTGTACCCATCCATTTGAAGCTTCAGATATGACCACAGCCCTGGCTGCAGCAGCTCAGCAGCAATATGAGCTGCTAAGCTGAACCCAAATTCTGACAAGCTGTTAAACACCTTGAGATTTCGACTGAAATTCCAGAGGGGCTATGGATTAGAAGAAAAGAATATCACTGGAATTAAGGGATTCATCATAGGATTAAGAACAAAAACAAAATAGTTTCTAACAAAATATAAAGGTATATTACACTATACAGGTAAACTAGCAAAAATGTAGCTACATGCTCAGATAAATATCAATACTACTCAGAAATATATAATAGAGCGCACATTCTGCACAAATATCATTTACAGCCTTCAGTTAGAATTTTAGAAAATTACATACATGTAAAAGAACATAAAAATACAACAAGATATTAGGGAAAATTTAGTCAAGAGAAATATATCCACAGATGTTGAAATTAATGTCTCTAATATAATTATGATAAATATCTTAAAGCTTTTGAAGGAAAAAAATGGCATAAAGATAGAAGAAATGGAAAATTTCAGGAGAGATATGGAGTTCTACAAAGGAACCAAATGAAAATCCTGTGACTGAAAAATACAAAAAATTCATTGGAAGAAATTTATACTAGACTGGACACATTACACACAGAAGATATTATTGAAAATGATATTTTCAGTTCTCATTTTTCATCAGAAATGAGGATAAAAGACAATGGGACAACACTATTAAAAAGATCTCAAAAGTAAACAACAACAACAAATCTTTTCAACTTAGAATCGTATATACAGTGAAAACATATTTCAGAAATACAGGCAAAATCACAAAACTATAAGAATTTGCCCTCAGCAGACATACAATACAACAAACATGGAAGAAAATTATAAAAGTGAAGCAAGTGACACTGGATGGGAATCCAGATTCATGAAAGTGAGTGAAGAGTTCCAGAAATGGCAAATATCTAAAACTAATTGCATTTTGTTTTTGTACATTTTTAAAATTTGCTTTTTTTCTTACATTGCTTAAATGTTGTTTTCTTATGTTATTTTTTCTTAAAGTGAATTAACTATTTACAAAACACTAAAACTAGCAACGTCAAAGAACATGAGGTGCTGGGATTGTGGCTCAGTGGTAGAGTGCTTGCCTCGCATGCGTGAGGCTCTGGGTCCGATCCTCAGCACCACATAAAAATAAATAAAATAAAAATATTGTGTCCATCTACAACTGAAAAAAAAATTTAAAAAAAGAACATGAGGTTAGTAAAAAATCAATTACTTTTTATATTTAGTATAAGTGAAATGTAAAATAGGATTGAAAATATCATTTTCAATACTATCTTAAACCATAAAGCTTATTATCAAAAACTCTAACCTGGGGGTGTAGCAGTGGTAGAAAGTGTACTTGGTAGACAGAAGACCCTAGCATCAGTCCCAGTACCAAAACAAAAAACAAACAAAAGAATATAAGGTATTAGGAATAAATTTAGTAAAATGTCTTTAAGATCTTCACAAGGAAGCAAAAAAACATTATTTAGAACTAAGGAAGACAAATGAAACAGTATACATATATGTGTATACACATGTATCATATTCATGTTTTAGAAGACAATATTATCAGTTATCCTCATATAAATCTAGAGATTCAATGCCAACTAAAATATCTAGGAAGATTATTTAGAATAAATAGACTATCTGATTACCAAATCTTTATGAAAATGGAAAAAAAGCTAAACCAACCAAAACAGTCTTAGAAAGAATGGAACTGAGGAACTTATGAAATATCATATTTCAAGATTCCCAGAGTTCATAATTCATACACTCTGAAATTAATTTAAGGATAAAACAAAGAAATGAATAAATACATAAATAAATATGTAAGTAAATAAAGTGACAGTTCAGAGATTTAAGAAGTAGACCTCTACATATAAGATCACTTACAAAAGTGCCAGAATAATTCAATTGAGGAAAGATAATCATTTCTACAAATGTTGATAGAACAACTAAAGATAATCATTTCTATAAATATTGATAGAACAACTAAATATAAATAAAGAAAACATTCTTTGACTCATACTTCAAACATACACAAAAATTAATTTAAAAATGTACCACAGACCCAAACATAAAAGCAAAATCTATACCACTTCAAGAAAGATTATGTAGAAGAATCTCTTCATAACTTTGAGGCATATATTTACTGTGCTACAAAAAGCACTAATTTGATTTTATCAAAATTAAAATGTGTGTTCTATAAAGTCATCATTCATATAATAAACAAGCTATAGACTGTAAAGAAATATAAACAATACATATATCTGACATAGAGTTAGTATCCAGAATATGTAAAGAACCCTTCCAATTCAATTATACAAAAGCAAAGAAGTCAACAAACGAAGGACCAAAACCTTGAACACAGCCTGTACAAAAAGAAATTATATTAATGGTCAACATCATTAGTCATAAGGGGAAAGTATAAGTTTCAATTATAATGATATACCACTTCACATGCATTAGAATGTCTAAATTTTAAAAATTGGTAATACCATTTGTTGGCAAATATGTAGAGCAACTGAAACTTTCATATATTTCTGGAAGTAGATAACACAACCACTTGAGAAACAAGTTTAGCTATCGCTTATAAAACTAATCATGCACTTACCTTATGGCCTGGAAATTTCCATTTGTATGTATTTTTCCAAGAGAAATCAAAATATATATCCACAGAAAGACAAGTATACTAATATTCATGACAGTGCTATTCATAACATTAAAAAAACTGGACACAATCTAAATGTCAATATAGACAAAAATGGAGAAAAAATATGGCATTATCCTAAAGTATAATACAACACAGAATTAAAAAGAATCAATTACTGATACTCTCCATAATTTGAGTGAATCTCAATACATTTTGTTGATTGATAGACATCAGACAAAAAGGAGTCTGTAAGCATTCTAAATGAGGTTTAAACCAAACTTAGGCAACTTAGAATATAATGCTGAAATATTTAACTATTGTATTTGGAAATCATATATTCCAAACTGGAGCAAGCTTATTGATTAAGTCCAATTTCTTTCTCCCCTCTAGTTCCTTACTCTCCTCTTCCTAATTTCTATTCTTAGTTTCCTTTGTTTTTATCTGGTGAATAAAAAAAGACTCAAGAGAATTGAATGTTTAATCAATCATCCACTTCATACACAAATTACTAAATAATTTGGACATATCCAAAATGACTCTGTGACACGATTTTCTGTGATTGGAGAAGCTAAGCTACAGTGATAGATATTAGAGAGGTAATTACCTTGGTGGATGGGAGTAGATCTACTGAGAGTGGAAGGAAGGTATTTTCTGTGGTGATGAAATATTCTACATCTTGATTGCAGTAGTGGTTACATGTGTGTATTGATCTAACAAAGATTTTAACGGTCAGAAAAAATAATGTGTATTTCACTGTGTGTAAATACTTCATTAAAAATAAAAGGAGAAATAACAACTATATATGCTAAAAATAAACATTTTAAATAAAAGACTTGAAATTTGCAACATAATTTTGTGTCAATCTTTTTAGGATTGTTTTATGCTGTTCATATTTTTCTATACATCTGTGTTCTCAAATTAAATTTTATTTTTATTAGCAGCTATAAATTCATTAAGCATTGAAAAAGATCAGAAGTAGTATTTATTAAAATTGTTCCTCTTGTGCAAAAAGTTTGATTGTAACATCATAAAAAGTGATGCTTCTGAGCATTAAAGAGTTAAAATTAGAGAAGAAAGAAACAGGATTTAAAAGTATATATTAACATGTTTAGAAGGTGCACATACGATTAGCTGGAATTTTGAGTTTGGTAAGAAAGATACTTATATCCATGTCTATTAAAAACTATGATTAAAGTATACTGTAAAATTAAATGAGAAAATTAAAGAGATAGGTGCACAGTAAAATCTGAATAAAAATGCAAAGTTAATTTAACTGAGGATCATAAAGCGTGGTGGTTTATGAAAGGATGATGTGTCCTAATCCTGGGCGAGAAGCCTATTAGTTGTGGCTTTATCTGGTACATTCTCATAGAGAATGAGGTCACAGTGAGGGAAGCATTATATATGAAACCACCAGTACACAAAATAGTTGACTTTTACTAATGGAAATTGGATTTCCTCAAAGATTTGCAGACCTGGAAGTTAATGGGAACAATGACTACTTAGTTTTGAATTGGATTGCTGCCTTCATGCTGAGTATAAAGGAATATGAGCTCACAAAATAAATATTTGGTGTCATTTATGCAAAAAAATATATTTTTACATGACTTTGGGAGAGGAGCAGATAAATGCAACATCGTGCTGAAAAGTCTCTAAACACTCCTGATGGGTGCATAATATTTGAATAATATTAATCTCCAGGTTTGAGACTAAGGACTTTTTTCTTCCTTTTAACCACTTTTTTCTGCAATTTTATTTATTTACTTTTTTTTTCTGGTGTGGTATGCCCATAGAAGAGAAGAAGAACTAACTTGTTACTAAACTTGTTATTGAAGTTATGTAGTGTATAGCTTTATCAAAACAAACAACTGGTTCTTGCCAGTATTTAAAAATCAAATACGTGAAGATTATCTGTGGGGAAAGATAACTACAGTGTCTTGTTTCTCCCTATGTTCTCCATGCTCAGCTTGCTGATAGGTTCTGAGCCAGCAGGAATCCACAGGTGCCTATCAAAAAGTTCTAAGTGGAGTTGTATCCACCAAACTATAGGAAGTAAGAATCCAAAGCTGAAATATTCAACTGCAGTCTTAGTATCCAGTGGAATGGGCTTTATAGACTTTTTTAGGTCTACATACATTGCAGATCTTCAAGTCTAATCTAGTTGCTTTTTTCTTTTTTCTTTTTTTTATTAGTTTATTTAATTGCATTTCAAGTCATAGTACATATACAGAGCTCAGTTTTTCCATTTCTCTGATTGCAAACCAGAAGACTATACTTTCAGGGATCATTTCTATAGTATGTTACTAGTTTCTTTTTTTCTAATGAAAAAATAGAGATCCAGAGAAGTTAATTTGGCCACAGTTATCCAGCCCTTCAAATGAGAGAACCAGGAGTCGAAGCTTGGTCTCCTTGACACATAGTCACTCAAAAAATAATAGCAGCCAATTGAATAACATGCCTTTTGGAATTGTCTACAGGTTCTGAAGCCTTTTATAATTTGTCTGTAAACTTTGGAGGTAGGACAGAATTATTGTTTTTATTTTACAGAAAAACTGGGGCTTAGATTCTTTTTAAACATCCTTACTGGGAAAGCCAGGGCACAGGTCAATATTTAATTCATTTACTGAAGGACTAAGAAGGATGAGGCATTGTATTAGGTTCATAGTTTCATTCCCAATACATATCAGAATCATCTGGGAAGATTTTAGAATGTACCCATACCTTGGCCATATCCCTAGAAAGTCTGATTTCATCTGATAATTAATGTTTTTTTTTTTTAAAGGACCCCAGTGGATTCCAGGATTCCATGTAGGACCAGGACTTAGAACCACTATACTGTAAAAAAAAGTATTCATTCAGTGAATCTTTATTTATTTATTAAAAGCTTACGTGTTCTAGTTACTAAACATCAGATAGCAAATACTACAAAATCTCTGAACTCATTGTACTTAACATTCTGGTGGGAGAGACAAATAATAAACTAATAAGTAAGCAACATAGATACTATTCCACATGGCAATAAATGAAATAGAAAGAAAAAATAAGCAAGAAAGAAGGTAGATATTGTAGCTTTAAATAGGGTAACACTTAAACAAAGGTCAGAAGGAAATAAGATAGCTATTCTGGTATTTTGGGATAGAGCTTTTGGACAGAAAGAAAACCAAATACAAAATTTGTGGCAGGAGCATATCTGGTGTACTCTAAGCAGATATAGCTCTTGTAGGGCTTTGTGATCATGTAAGAAATTTGGATTTTACATGAGAAAGATGGAAAACCACTGGAGTATTTCAAGCAGTAGAATAGAATGGTCTGATTTATATAGAAAATAGATGGTAAGCTGGATAGAACAGAAATTGAAGGCTCAACAGGAAGTTTTGCAGAGATCCAAGTGATATTGGTAATTTAGGTTACAGTGGTAACTGTGAAGATGGTAAGAAATAATTGGATATACTTGAAGTCAGAACAAATAGAATCAACAGTTTGGATATGTGAAATATTAGCTCAGGATGACTCTAAATTTTTAGTCAGAAGGACTGAAATTTTCAGAGAATCTAATTTCAGAGATGCAAAATATATATAATAAAATCTTATTAAACTGAAGTAATAAATAGACAAAGCTACACTATAGATGGAGACTTCACACTCTTCTAACAATAACTGATAAAATAAGCAGACTGAAAATTCAATATCGCTACACAACACCTGTGCAAAACTATAAACCAACTTGGCCCAAGTAATACTTATAGAACATTACAACAAACAACTGCAGAACACCAACTCTTTCCCAGTGCACATGGAATGTTGACCATGATAGACCATTTGGTGCACCATAAAACAAGTCCAAGTAAATTTTGAATGATTTAAATATTACAAGATGAGTTTTCTGACATTAGTAGAAAAATTAAAATCAACAATGGAAAAGATATCTAGAAAGTCCTCAGGTTATTTGGCAACAAATAACTGATTTCAAAATAATTTTGAGTTAAAAGAGAAACCACTATTTTGACATTACCCATAGAAATAAACATAAAACTTAAAAATATTTTAGAAAATCCAATCTAGCAATGTTTATAAATGCAATACAAAATGAAAAAGTAAGATTTGTTTCTGGAATGTTAAGACTAAATTACATTTAAATGTTGATAAATGTAACTCACTATGTTAACAATAAAAATAAGAAAGAAACCATTTCAATACATGTAGAAAAAGAATTTGGAAAAATTCAATACTTCTGATTTTTAAAATTGTCAGCAAACTAGAATAGAAGAGAATTTTATTAATTTGAAAAGAACATCTGTGAAAATTCTACAGTTAACATTATTTTGAAAGGAGAACTATCAAAAGATTTTTCATAATATCAGGAAAAATATATTTCTATTCAACATTTTATGGGAGGGGAGGCAGGGATCTTAGCCAATGCAATAAGGCAAGAAAAGGAAACACAACTGTAAAGACTGAAAAAGAATTAGTAATGCTATCTTTATTTACAGATAATATGATTAATTGTACAAACTGTATTTATTTAGACAATCAATATCTAAAACTAGTTTGTACACACAAGCACAATGACTAAAAAATGTGAAGTCAATTTACAATTCTTCTATACTAGCAATCAATAAGAAAATGAAACAAAATGAATCTTTCATAAAAATGAAATATAAAACACTGTTTATTAGTATATAACATGTTAAAATACATAGGAATATTTTTCATATTTTTAACATAAATGTGAATCATATATCAAATACTTATAAAGCCTCTGTGATAGAAATGAAAGCAAACTTGGACAAAAAATGTATTCATAGAATAGAAAACTCAATATTGTTCAATTTTCCTAATTGATACATACATTCATATTAATCCAAAGAAAATCTCAAAATTATTTTTCATAAAATTTGAGATGATTCTGAATTTTATATGAAAATAAATAGGAATTGAAGCCACCAAAACTTTTTTTCAAAAGAACAAATTTGGAAGATCCACACTATGTGGCATCAAAGACTACTGTAATCAGTGTATCTCAACATGGCTTTCATTATTGCATCCCCATTAAAACAATTAGATTTAAATGACCTCCAGTGAGAGAAATTAAACTGTAAGTAATAAAATTTTGTCAGGTACGGTTGAATTTTGGAGAGTCATACACTTCAAACCTGTAACATTCAAGAATTTTTATATTCCTGATAAAAATCCATTTTCATTCCTTTTGGAATAATATCACCTCTATTGAGAACACACACAGTAAAATATGTACTAATAAGGATGGTATGATTCCTTGTATATAAATTATAGAATACACAAAATTAATGTATGTGAGAGTAGAAATAAAAAATAATGGTCCTCTATGATGAGTTGGGGCACAGAAAGATCATAATTTCACTTAAAAGAATATTTTTGCATTTGTCATTCCAAGAAGATATACAAACAAATTAGGCAATAAGTACCTCTGGTAAGATCTCTTTTATGTTATTCAGTGGCAAATAAAACCCTTTAATTTTGATTTCTAAAGTTTTATGAAGATTAAACCCAGGATGAAAAGATGGAATGATGAAAACAGATTTTTGACATAGGCCACTGTCTTGTCTTTATACTTGTGTAAACTGCCTTAAATTTTTTAATAATAGGATGATGTCTATGTATAGATGCTATCTAAACACTGACCTCAAAACTTAGTGGATTAAAACAAACATTTCTTTATGTTTATTATTTTTTGGATCAGGGATTTGGGAGCAGCTTACCTGGACAATTTTTGTTACGGGTGATGTGTGGGTGCAGGCATCTGAGGGATTGACTGGTGCCCATATGGCTCATCCACATGAATGTGAGGTTATACCTGGATCTTCACTGGGTTGTGGGCTAAAGTGTCTACGTGTGGCCTGTCTAGCACAGTGGTCAGAAGATCATAGTACAGGAGTAATAGCACTTCCAAACTTGTGTACCAGCAAACAAGGCAGAAACTCCATTACCCTTTATGAGGGTATGTTTGATGTCATTCAGAGTCATTTTTTCATCTTAAAAGTTACAAGTTTTCCCAGATTCAAGGAATATTATTCAGCAATAAAAGAGAATAAAATTATGGTATTTGCAGCAAATGGATGGAACTGGAAAGCATTATGCTAAGTGAAGTAAACCAATCCCAAAAAACCAAATGCCGAATGGTCTGTGATTAGTGGATGCTGATGAATAAGGGAGGTGGGAATGGGAAACATAAGAGAAATAGAGGAACACTGGACGCGACATGGGGGAGGCAGGGGGCAGGAAAGGGGAATGGGTATAGTAAAGATGGTTGATTGAGATCGTCATCACTACCCTTGGTGCATGTATGTAAACACAATTGGTGTAACTTTATTTGGTTTGCAACCAGAGAAATGGAAAAACTGAGCTCTATATATGTGCTATAACTTGAAATGCAGTTAAATAAACTAAAAAAAAAAAAAAATAAAATGTAAGGTTAAAAAAAAAGAATAATAAACCCATTAAAATTCTATTTTGAAACTTAAAAAAAAAAAAAAAAGAAGGAACACAGAACATACTCATCCATGGGAGCTGTGTCAAAGAATTCCCATTTCTTAAAAATGCTACAGATGGATGGAAAACAAATGAATTAAAATGGATTATTTTGTTTTGATTCAGAATTGAGATGCATCAAAATCCAGCATGCTCTAACCTGACTGGAAACTATTTTTGAGATATTTAGATTTTATCTAGAAGCTGAGATCAATGTTGTTATATTTCTATAATCTCTCAATAGTTTCACCTAACAAGTATCTCTTTCAATTAAGTAATTAGGATGGGATAATCAGGATTTAAGAAAAATTAATTGGAAATGTCTATTTTAGTTCAGCATCTTCTCAGGACTAGAGCTCTGAATTACATGTTAATTCATTTACATAAAAGCAGGATTAACTAAAAACAGAATTATTTAGGTTTCTTAAGTTCAGAGAACTTGAATATTTTTTATTGTGTTTTATATAACAGACCCATTCATTTATAAGTCACTTTTTATTCCCTTCTCTGGGGAGCAAAAGGAAGTTGTCTAATCTAGAATAGCCAACTCTAGTTTTATAATTTCAGCTAAAATCAAGGCCCTTCTATAGGAAAGAGACTAGCTTTGAAGCTTTGAAAGCTGGCTGGTTACTACAAAGGATGCCTGTGAATGCACAAAGGACCCAATGATTTAGTGCTGACCTGTCATGCCCAAGAAAAAATGGTGAGCTCTCTGACACTTCAGCAGTTTTCTTTTGCCTTTGCAAAATCTCTTTCATCTCAGAACAAGACATGGGCTGAAGGCCAGGAGAGGTAATGTGTGTTACAGACATGTAGGTTTCAGTTTTCATTCATTCAGTTTGCTTCATCCTCTTGAAATATGTTGAATAGCAACAGTTGCAAAGGGGTGGGGGTGGAAATCTGTAAGCATAGCCTATATGATAAACTTTGCTATTGATTTTGGAATGAGATATGAAAAGTATGTATTTATGACCACCTGGATTCTTCATTCAGGATGAATTTTGTAGTAGAATAACAATTTATTTCTTTGATTTTCTTGGCTCTGACATGATAATGCATTTGGTACATATGAAGTCATACTGCTTTAATATGCAAGAGAAAATTGATCTAACTTCAAATAATTCTTCCCAGATACATTTTTCAAAAAGTCTCCTGGTTTGGTTGAAAACTAATGACTTACACACTGGCAACGTGTGGGAAAATTGTTATTTTATGATTGGGTACAAAAGCAAATGAAATGTCATGTGAGCCAATCAATCAGCTCTGTAATAGATTGTCTGTTCTCAGTAATAAATGGTTTTAATATTTTGTTAATTTTTCTCTCTGTGATCTAAAGAGTGTTACTTAAATTCAAACCACAAAATTTTGGGTGGGGCTAGCAGCCACTGCTTTTGAAATTGAATTTGGGGTACCAGATGTTCTTAAAAGGGCCAGTGATCACATTGTCCCTGACACCCCACCCCTGATGACTCTTCTTCTCTCATTTCTGGACCATAACTGCAGGGTCTCTGAGGAGATTTAGATTGCTGGTTCAACTGTAGCTTGAAGGAAGCTTGATCAATCGTGCAGGTTTTTGTTATTAGTAAAAGGTCTTTCTTTTCTTGCCCTGGAAATGTTTATTTTTCACTAAATGCTTGGACCCAATTAGGAAGCCTCTGGCTTTATTTCATGAACTTGTATCCTTCTAAGTACGTATGTATTCGTTTGTTTAAGATAGTACTAAATAAATTAAACTCATCATCTCATTTGACCTAGCAAATAGAAGAGCTAGCCATTTTATGCAAATTCAGAAACATTATTTCCAACAAGTAATTGTCTCACACTATAATTATTTTTGATATGCCTATTCTTATGTTTTAGTAGGCATCTTTTTGTGCTAAATTATGTTAGTATTTTTCTTTCACAAACTTTAATGAAATATTTAAATAGTTTTGGAATTTATATCAATACCGCGTATTTTCTAGTGGCTCTACCATTAAATAAAAGAAAAACATAGAAATTTCATGTTTTTTGGAGTAATATTTCCCCCTCAACCTTTATATCATTTTATTATATAATTATTGATGTCTTTTTCTTTTTTTAAATCATTACATGCAAAAAGTCACATTTTAAGAGACACAAGTAAGGAAGCTCTTTAGTTAGAGCAAATGTATGCCACACAGGGATACATACACTTCTTACTGTAGATACTTTAAAAGAAACAACTCTACATTGTGAAATTGTATAAATAAAAAGCAACCTATGAACCAAGGGTAAGCTGTCCTGTAATGAGAACGTAGCTTTTAATATGAAATTAATAGGAGTTATTTTCAAATTGAATCCAAGTCTGTTCAAGTCCTTCAGCAAAGCATTTCCTATTGATTCCCTTAAATGCAGAACAGTTGGCTCATACATAAATTAATGCTGGCTGGCACATATTTCCCTTTGGATAGCCTCCCCAGTCTTCCCCATTACCCCTACCTCCCCGGAGCCTGGGATCAGCCACGGGCCATTTGGTTGAGTTTATTAGTTGTTAGAAAATGTTTTCACAACCTGGCAGATTTCTTACAAATCTGCACACCATGTATTGCATCTCAATGAATGGCATTTTCAGGGCTTGAATTCTGAGTTCCTTATTGTGCAATAGGAATTATACAGTAGTGCTGCTGACCTAGCTAATTTGGGGGAAAAGCCTTCCAAAAGCCAAGTGCTGTTACCAAATGTTAACTTTGTTTTAACAATCTTCTATCAAGCAAAATAACAAAATTCAGAAAACTTAATCACCTATCAACAGGTCAGACCAATTACATATAGGGTTCCATGTGTATTATTGAAGACTGGCTGCAACTGGCAAATATATTCCATGTGCTTTATAGCCTCAAAGCATCAGAAATGTTGAAACTCTTCGCCCATAAGCTTAAATTATTTCTTTGGAATACCACTCTGGAGACCTACACTATTAACAATATTCCTAAAATAGGGATTAATAGCATTTCTCCTCATCCTTATTTCTCTCCCTTGAATATAATTTTATATTGTGGATTATGTAACAGACAGTGAGTCTTAAGTGCTCCAGAACTAGAGTTCTAATCTGGAGCTTTGTGAATAGCTGGTTTTATACCTAGAATATGCTCTGTACATCTTCTCCATTCTGGGTTCACTCTGTTTTGTCACTGTATAGGTTTAGCTCCCGATAGGGCCAAGTTATATCTCCTCCTTTCCTAGTGCAAGTCTGGTTGTTGCTTGTAGTCTTACTGAGATAGGGACACCTCTTCTAGTTAAATGGTTTCCATTAATGGAACATGAGATAATATGGGGTTATTTTTTTGATTTAGATCTTCAAATATAGTTATGCCCTCTCCAGTGTCTCTCACACACTCTCTCTTTTTCATTCTAGCTGAAGGTAGAGAACTCAGGGCTCTGGAGGGAACCCAGTGTCAAGAAGGGGCTTGGTTCCTTGAATCTCTGTGTGAAGGAAAGCCATACCTGCCCAACAGGAGCAGTTACCTTGGACTTTTGTGCAAGAAATAAACTTCTACTAGATGTGGCCATGGAAATTTGGTATTTTATTTGTTATGTCAATTACCATTTCTTAACTGCAATAGTTTCATACGCTTTTATGCATTTTCTAAAAAGTAAAGCTGACTTGTTCATTTTTGAAATTCCTTACATTCCCAGTTTCCCCTATGGTATTCAGTATAGTATTTTTATTCTCAAAAGGTTAACAATAAAACTCTCTTATTGAACAGTTGCTATATGGTAATCACTATGTTAAGAGATTTTCTTACTTTACACAATCATTTTTATAACATATCCCAAAAGTGTTACTAAGAAACATAAAGAAATATAAGTTCTCCATGAATTTGGAGAGGTTATGTAACTTGATCAAGGTCAAACAGGGAGAGTTTAAACCCATAACATCTAATTTTAAAAGATATTTCTCACACTAAATAATTTCTTTGCAAATTTCACTTATGGACAGCTTTTTCTAGGTTAACTTTACATTTTGCACAGATCATCATATTTAATCCTCTATATAAACATATGTGGAAAGTACTCAATCACAGAAGAGATAAGACTATTTTATAGTTTGTGTGTATTTAAGCATCTTTGAACACTGGCACTGTGCACAGAATTATGATATGTGAAATCCAAAGAAAATAGATTTGCCTACTGTTTTACTGAGTGGGTAGGTAGCTAAACACTGATATAAATCTAAATGAAGGGTTTAAGTAAATTATACTAGAACATTAAAATCAGGAAAGCATGAAACTTGCATCAGCAAGACTTAGCTAGAAAGATATTGTATTCATCTGCTATGGCTTGCATAACAAAGTACCATAAATTGGGTGGCTTAAACAACCGAAATTTATTATCTCACAGTTCTGGAGGCTACAAATCTAAGATCAAAGTGTTGGCAGATGGTTTCCTTCTGAGAGCTGCAGAGAATCTATTTTGTGTTTCTTACTCAGTTGCTGGTAGATTGCTGACAATCTTTGGAATCCTTGACTTGTAGAACCATCGTCCCGCTTTCTACCTTCATCTTAACATAGTGTTTTCTCTGCATGTTGTGTTTCTACCTTGTAATTTCCCCTTTTTATAAGGACTCTAGCCCTCTTGGATTACAGCCTACCCTAATGACCTCATTTTAACTTGATTACCTTTCTAAATATCTCCCTCAAAATGAGGTCACATTCTGAGGTATTTGGGGCTTGGACTTCATCACGAATTTGAAGTCAAAACATTAAAGTCCCTTGTATACATTTACAGAATCGTTTAAATAAGTATTTGAATAAACCGGGTACAGTGGCACAAGCCTGTAATCCCATCACTTAGGGAGACTGAGACAGGAGAATCACAAGTTCAAAGCCAGGCTCAGGAACGGTGAGGCGCTAAGCAACTCAGTGAGACCCTGTCTCTACATAAAACACAAAATAGGGCTGGAGATGTGGCTCAGTGGTTGAGTGCCCCTGAGTTCAATCTCTAGTACCAAAAACAAACAAACAAACAAACAAATATTTGAATGAGTAAAAAAAACATAATGGATATGATACAATTATTTATTGAATATATAACACTGAGTCTCCATAGGATGTCAGTCATTGTTTTAGGTGCTGGGGCAGTAATTGATGAACAATGAAGATGAACCATGTAGATAAGCTCTCTGCCTTAATCCTAATGGCATATGGTCTCCCTACCTGCCTAGTCTACAGTGCTACTTACTGCACCCCATTGGACCCCTCATGAATTTCCTGGATATGCTATTTTGACAATTAAATCTAATATTTTTGACAACCAGAAGCAGAAACACATCTGTCCTTTTTGAAACCTGTACAACAAATAATTCAGCCATATTGGATAGATGAATTGATTTCATCTAAAGGCAAAGTTTGCAGGTAGGAAATCTATTGATTTTTCTTAGGCTCCCATCATGACCCTTAGTGAATTAATTTTGGCTCTTTTGTCAAGTAACATAGCATACAAGGTAAACAAATTAATTGTTATTTAACATAACATTGGTTTGTATTAATTTTTAATTTCTGAACTACTAAAATGATTGTACACTCCAGGACTATATGTTAGTCAGTGTTTCAATGCTGCAACCAAAATACCTACCAAGAACAACTTAGAAGGGGAAAAGTTTATTTTTTGCTCATGGTTTCAGGGGTTCAGCTCATGGTCAGCTGGCTCTATTGCTCTGAACTTCAGACAAAGTAGAACATCATGGTAGAAATATGCAATAGAGGAAAGCTGCTCAGCTCATGGTACTCCAGAAGCAGAGCGAGTACCTGGAGCTAGTGACAAACCATAATCCCCAAGGACATATCTCCCAGTGACCTACTTCCTCTTGCCATGTCCCACCTGCCTACGGTTACCACCCAATAATCCATTCAAATCATCAATTCATCCATTGACGAAGTTACAGCTCTCATAATCTAATCATTTCACCTCCTAATATTGGTACATTAGATATTATTTTTCTAACATATGGGCTTTTCAGGGGACACTTCATATATAAACCAGTTTGATACTTCTGGAGTTAAACAATTTGCAAAATGATATACTAAGTGACCTTTTAAAATGTTCCCACCACATCTGCTCTTTGCCCAGATGTATGAGCCTAGTGCTCATACATAAGCACTAGAACTTAAATAACATTAAGTTCTGGTGAATATGAGGTTAAAAGAAAAGGGACTGTGGGGAAATTCATACTGGCAGAGTTTAGAGGAAGGAGATTATCATGGACAAGAGCTAACAGAAATTTTTGTACAGTATGAAAAGATAAATATATTTTAGCAGTTTCCCTAGAAGGGATCCAGAAATAGGTATTTGAGGTAGAAAGTAAACAAATTAATATTTTGATGCCATAGATGTCTGCCCATATCTTGATAAAAAAATAATTTAAAAAACTCCTTCAGATGTCCTCCTGGACAAGTAAGACTCAGCACTGTGTTGTCAACATCAGGGCAGTGTCTATGGAATATGTGTCAATGCAAGGGTAGGGGATATTCCAACTGTACTGAAACATTCATGGAAGCCTATTCCCAGCTCCTTTTATTCCTTCTTTTGAACACCTTGCCCCATGCCCATCATCTATTTGCTTTGCTAACTTTCTCATCTCAGTTGACAAATTTGACTTACCACCTTTGAGAAGTCTTCCTTGATGTTTTCAATTCTAGATTAGTGTCCCCTGCCATCTGATCCCCTGACATAATACTTACTTTTACCACAGACTTCACCATCATCAGCTTTTTCATTGATGTAACCAAAAGACCCAACAAGAAAAAATCTAGCAGAGGAAAAGTTAATTTGGGAGCTCATGGTTTCAGAGGTCTCAGTGTATAGACAGCCAACTTCATTCTGCAGGGCCCGAGGTGAGGCAGGATGTCATGATGGAAGAGAGTGGTGGAAAAAAGAAACTCAGGCCATCACACCAGGAAGCAGAGACTCCACTTGCCAGATACAAAATTTATATCCCAAAGGCATACCCTCAATGACCTACCTCCTTCAGCCAAACCTACTTGCCTACAGTTACCATTCAATTAATCCCTATCAGGGGATTAGCTCACTGATGGGGTTAAGGCTCTCATAACCCAATCATTTCACCTTTAAACCCTCTTGAATTGTCTCACACATGAGCTTTTGGTGGTCACCTCATGTCTAAACCATAACACCATTCTTCAGGGCAAGTGGCAACCTACTTATTCTTCAGTTCCATTATAGAGTGAACTTATTAAAGCTAGGAATTGCATCATTTTTACTATTGTCAATCCATTGTACAGTGTACAGTGCTCAATATAATTTGGTCAAAATAAAATTTAATAAGAAATTTAGTAAAATTTAGCTGGCATGGTGGTACACATCTGAAAATCCCAGCAACTCAGGAAGCTGAAGCAGGAGAATCAAAAGTTCAAGACCAGGTTCAGTGACTTAGTGAGGCGCTAAGCAACTTAGTGAGACCCTGTATCAAAATTTTAAAAAAATGAAAAGGACTGGGGATATAGCTCAGTGTTTGAGCACCTCAGGGTTCAAAGCCCAGTGTTTCACACACACACACACACACAGTGAAAAAGAAGAAAGAAACTTTAGAATGCTAAAATTTTATCTAGTTATTTTTCTAATAACGAATTGTTTAGCTTACACTAGAAAAGCATGACAGAAAGTGAAGTGTTGATAACTTAATGAATAAGGGATTTTCTGTCACAGCTCTGTCATTCATAGATGACACTTCAGAATTCAACCTTGCTGAAACTTGGGCTTTTCAAGAACAAAATGTAAAAAATAATTACAGTCTTTTCCACCTCACAGGGGTGCTGTGAGGATCCCCTGAGATATATGTGAAGCATTTTGTGAAAAGCTATGGGAAAAGCTATGCAAGCGTTAGGTCTATTATTAACACTAAAAAAAAAAAAGTCAGTGCCATAATTTGAATCACATCAATCCACTTATGGAAAGGATAAATTCCCAAAGATCCCTTAATTTATTTTACTATTAAAAATGCATTTGGTGAATTTAGCTCTACATTATCATCAACCAATATTTACTCAGTTCAAGTTGGAAACAGAATTTGTTTCCTTGCCTTAAAAATATTTGGGTTTTGGGTGAAAGTGCAGGAGGCTCAGCATTATCAAATATATTTAATTAAATGATAAGAGTCATTTGAATATCTTAATTTTTCAGATAGAAGCCTTTGGAAAGCATTTGTTCAGAACAGAATCTAGTCATATTTTACACGAGGCTCAGGCTCAGAGAAGCTTTTGTAAGATAAAGTGATGAAATCAATGGCTGAGTTAACATCTTTTTGAGAGTTCTTTTTTTTTTTTTCCTTCTTTGTGGAACATTAGGTTGTTTTAGTTTCCTCTTACTGCTTAACAATTTATCACAAGTTTAGTGGCTTAAAACAAGAATGTTATTCTCTTCCAAATCTGCAGGCCACTGAAAACAGGTATTGCTAGGACTCTGTTCCTTCTGGAGGCTTCACAGGGATCTGTTTCTGTGAGTTCTCTGCATCTAGAGGCTGTCTGTATTTCCTGGATTGTGTCTTTTCTATTCATCACTGTAACCATTCCCTTCCCCTATCACTTCTTTGATCTCATCTGACTCTCTTGACTTCTCCTCAAAAGGACCCTAGTGATTATATTGGGTCCACCTGGATAAATCAAAATAATCTTTCCATCTCAAAATCTTTAATCTCGTCTGCTCTCATGTCATGTGAGGTAACATGTTCACAGGTTCTACAGATTTAAAACTCTTTATGCTGTAATGGACATCTTTGGGAAGCCATTATTCATCCACCACAATGCAAAGAATCTTCTTTATTTTTGTTTGTTTCTTTATTTGACTGTTGTTTCTAAAAGCAGTAAACTCACTATTATCTGAGATTATAAATGATCAATTTTTTTGTTATTTATCTTCATTAGATTGCATTAAGTAGCTTTAATTGCTATATAACAAACTGCTCCAAAATTGTATTGCTCACAGCAACATTAACCTTCGTTATGCCCCAAAGCTTCTGCAGGTTAGAGATTCAGTAGAGGCTTAGCAGGTGGTCCTGGCTCAGGGTCTCCAGAGATTTCAGCCAAAATATCAGACCTGCAGCGTCTGAGGGCTTCCCTGAGTTGTAGGGTCTTGCTCCACTCCAGCTCACTCACATGGATGGCATGTCAGTGCTGATGATCAGGAGAATTCAGTTCTTTACCAAATGCACTTCTGTATAGCCTCCTTAAGTGTCCTCAGGGCATGGCAGATGACTCTCCCTAGAAAGAATAACCCAAGACCTAACAATGTGATCACTACAGTGTTTATGACCTACTCTCAGGAGTCATACAGTCAACTTGACCATATTCAACTGTGCACCCAAGCCAGCCATAGCTCAGTGTATAGAGGACTACACAACAGCATGAACACCAGGAGGGAAGAAACTTTGGGGCTCATCATAGGACTTGGTTGGTGTTCATTAACTGAACGTTCTTTCTTGTGCTTTAATACTAACCACCTTTGAGAGTGTTGAAGATATTGCTGCATAAGTGATCTCAGTAAATGAGCTATATAATATCCTAAGATGAACTGATAAAAGACAATTATGAGCTTTGGCTCAGGTAGAGCTTTATTTTTTTATTTTTATCTTTTCAGTTGATAAAAATAGATTCTACTGTAGAATCTATTTTGATTTATTTATATAAGCATGGAACTTATTCTAATCAGGAGCTTTATTTTTTAAGCATTTCTAGTTATATACATAGTTTTAATAAATCTGGATTTAAAGGCATAGGAATTGAGTTCAGAGAATCAATATTCTCAATGTACTTCTGGAAAAAATTGGTCTTTATATATTTATTAAAATATACATAAAATATACATAAATCCTTCTTGAACCATGTAGTTTATTTTTTAGTTATATATTGACCAAACTGTTTATTAAAAGGAAAAGAGTTGAACAAAAATATGACTATTCCTGAAAAACTGGAATACATGTTTGCCATATAATTAATAGCAGTTTTTTAAGGCAGTGGTTACAGTTAATGTGGTGAGCAGTCCAGTGACCTGTCACCATAAGATTTGCTATCTGTTGGCTTGGGGATGGTTGATTTTCCACACTGAAGAGAAGGCCCTCAGGTACATTCACTAGTGAGATGATGGTAAGAGTGAAAACAACGAACGAAGCATCCATTAATAACAGGAGATGGTGGAGAGTCCCAGAAATCCTGAGGTGACTTTTATTCTTAGGATTCAGTAATGTGAAATTTGCAGGGTACCTTAATAAATCTAGCAATATTTAAGGTAAGTTCTCAAATTCCTAGAGTTTTCTTAATTTCTCAAAACCTGAATTGAAAAGTAGTTAAAAGATCCTATGGAAAATAAACACTTGTTCCTTGAGGAAGTAGTAAGAGTTAGTGGTTAGTTAATCACATAACAGGAAATTGTTTGGTGCATTAAAATTGATAGTTGATGAGTACTTCAAAGATTTTAAAGTGCCCTCCTGTATATTGAACTTCTATGGGTCTGAGATTGCAGACTAGATTTTTTAAAAAATATTTTTTAGTTGTCTATGGACCTTTATTTTATTTATTTATATGCAGTGCTGAGAATCGAACCCAGTGCCTCACACAGGCTGGGCAAGTGCTCTACTACTAAGCCATAACCCCAGCCCTTGCAGACTAGATTTGAAACAACTAAAGCATAAGGTGTTTATCATTTACCCAAATCAGGCAGGCAGGCACTAAGTATTTACTGGCCACCTTCTCTGCATACTTCTTTATAGAAGTTGATGATATGAGCTCCATGGCTTCAGAGAAATTTTTGTCCTGTGGGAAAAACACATTAAATAAATATGCACAAATGTGTAGGCTTACAAAGGACTCAAAAAAGAGCTTCAGAATGCAATAGGAAACAATAACAGGAGTGATATGTATACTTGAGGAAAAAAGAGTTATTTCAGAAAGAGATGTTAAAGCTGAGACAGGAAGGGATGAGTGAGGAGTTGGTCACTTAGCAAAAGATGTGTTTGAGCTTTGACATTCTGATTTGAGATCCAGTGATCTTATCACTATTGCATACCATATTAAGAAAGAAAATTTACTGAATGGCCCAATGCAAGTTATTTTATTTTGTTTCATAAAATAAATGTCTCAAATTTATCCCTACCTGTAGTTTAATAATCTAGTAAATTAATCCTAAGAATAGTTTCCCTCTGCCGAAGAACAAACTTAAAAGTATTATGCAGGGTCATGAGGAGGCTGGGCATATGCCCACTGATAGTTTTTCTTCCTTCATGGTGTCTTCTGACATTATCCCAGCTCAGAGGGCTTGCTTTTTGAGAATCCTTTCTGGTTGCTTTCAGGATCTATCACTTCTCAGTGTTTTAGAGAGTATCAACTAATTGCGTACTTCAGTTTTATATTTAGTGATTTTGGGGTTCTATAGTTTTTTTATTTTCTTCTTAACTAAAGCCAAGTGTTTTGAACTATCCCATCATTTTTTCACTTATCCTCCTCTCCAGAAAAGCAGAAGGAGAAATTGGGGTGATAAAGACAGGAAGGGGGAGAAAGCGAGAAAAAGAGTGAGAAAGAGAGAGAGAGACTGTCTCATCACATGGAAACTAATTTTGTTATCAACAGGTGTGAAATCGTCAAAGCTGTCAGTGGTGTGGAGTTGGTGGAGACTGCCAGAGAGGCAGCAGTGACACTTTCCTACAGCACCATCGGAAGTGTCAAGACAGAGCAGACGCTCCAGCAGCCAGAAAGCAGATTTCGCGACAGCTATTCTTTCCTTTCCTGGGCTATTTATAGAGAGTAGGATTGTTCTGTCATCAAGAACAAGTTTGAAATCAGACTTTCTTCAGAGGGCCATCCCTCTAATGATTTTATTGGGATGGCTGTTTCCCCTCCTGCCACTTGTACGTCAGGTCCTAGAGGTGAGGTAGGAATCATCCTTGATTCTGTCGTCTTTTCTGGACCATTCTTTTCTAAGTCCTACCCACTATGTGTTAATCTCATATCAACAGGTTACACCTGGATGCAGCACATTTCCCAGATCAACTCCTAACCATTGCTGCCCTTGAAGCTATTAGATTCTGGCATCCTGCCACTCTCTATTTACTACTCTAGTCATAACAGAGGGTGATTACAATATTTACATAGGTTATTTTTCCAAATCCTTAACCTCTCAGTTCTTTAGCTACTTTCCTCCAATGATTTTTCCCTATAAGCTATCCCTGACACTGATTCCATTTCTACCAACAATACCAATAACTGAAATATTTCCATAATCCTAAATCCATACATTCTAGTTTCTTGAACAGCATCTCTTCCCTTTTCTCTTAATTGCTATTGCTCTGATGTACTGCTTTAACTCTTTTTGTGAATTAAAATCCATTGATTGTACCAGATTTTTAATCATGCTCATCCTCCCTTCCTTAAATCCATTATCAATCATTGTAATCACTTGCTTGAATACACCTTTACCTTTCTAATACTTATTTGGAAAAACCGAATCCTAATTAAATCTAACTTTATGCCTCCTTTTTATCTGTAACTGCTCAGGTGAAAGTCTGGATAAAACAGGCAACCATAGTGACTCACAAGTTCACAATCAACTGGGTCCTTAGGGCTGCCCCTCAGTGATAATCTGTCCCCACTCCATGCATTTCCCTATTTTCCTAGATGGCTGATTCATGCCTCCTTCTCTCTCCTGAGACTTCAAATATCCACTCTGTCTTCACTTTTTTCACTTTCTTAATTTTCAGCTGATGAAGCAATCAGAAGAGAATTTCTCAAGTTCCTATCATTTCTAAATGCTTTGTATTCTACTGTTAGAGAAGAGCTACCTTGAGTGAAGGTCAATTCCTTTCTCTCTTTCATGTTAAATCCTACCACCTTTTGCCAACTTAAGGAGACTATTTCGACCAATTCTCTTCTTTTACATTTGAGTTGATAGTTACTTTCTATCAGATTTTCTTCATTAGTATAGAAAAATGCTATTTCTCCCATCTTGAAAAACCACTCTTGACCCTACTTCCCACAGCTACTATCCTATTTCTCTTCTTTTAGAATAGCTCTCAAAATGGTGGTCTCTACACGTTGCTTATTCTCAGTCCCTTTTCTCTTGATTTCACTATAATCATGCTTATATTCCCACTATTCCACCACTAGTCTTTTCTAGTCACCAGTTGGCATGTTCTAAATCAAAGATCAATTCCCAGTTCTCATCTTATGTAACCTATAAGCAGAAGTTGGCAAATTTGATTCTTCTCTCTCCTGTGAAACACTATCACTTAGCTTCTAGAACATCACACTCCCTTGTTTTTCCTACTTTCTCATTGGCCATTGCTAAGCTGTAGTTCTTTCTAATCTGGCTGGCCTCTTAACACTGAGGCACCTCAGGGATAAGCCTCTCTTACTCGATTAATGATCTCAGTATGTAAGAATCTAATATTTAATGTATTTCAAGTATAAATCATATAATATGTGTGTATATGTGTGTGTATTATAAAATTTATGTGTCTTATTTTCAGCCTCTCCCCTGAATAATAGGCTTATATTCAACTACCTACTGGATATCTCTTAAGGGGATAACAAACATTTTAAATTAGTAACTGTGGTCAAACTCAGCTCATACTACTTCTCCTCAAAACCTGTTTAACTTTCAATCTTTCTCATTTCAGTCAGTAAACATCTCCATCTTTTGCATTTCTGGCCCAAATCTCAAATTAATCCTTGACTTCTCTCTTTTTCTCTCAAATCTCATTGATACATCTTAATGTCTATATCTTCAAACGTATTCAGAACCTGGCTAATCCTCACACTTATAACCAGTCAGCCATACCATCATCATCTGCCACCTGCATAAATGTAATAGCCACTTAAATGGTTTCTTGTTTTATTCCTTTCTTCTTCCCCCTTTTTTCTCATATAACAATTAGAGTTATAAAATAGCAATATTTAAACATTCCATTGTAATTTATTCTTTGATGAATAGATTGTTCAGAAGTGTGTTATTCAATTGTCATATATTAGAAAAATTTTCTAATATATATATATATATATATACAGATATATAGATATTTTCTGATATGTACATATATACACACACACATGGGCAGGGGAGAGAGAGAAAGAATGAGCTCCCTTTACCTTACTTCTTTCACTGAGCATAATGATTTTTCCATTCATCTGTGTTGTATCAATAATTCTTCCCTCTTTTTGTGGCATTATTTCACATTGTATAGATCTACTACTACAACTGCTTTTTCCACTTAACTGTTGATGGGCATTTAGATTACATGTAGTTTGGGGCTGTGACAAATAAGGCTCCCAGGAACATTCATGTACACATCTTTGAATAGACATGTGCTTTTGTTTCTCTTGGGATAGTATCTGGGAACGGAAGGGCTAGATGCATGGTGAGTGCATCTTCATGAAACTGCCAAGCTGTTTGCCAAAGTCATGGCACTATTTTATCTTCTCAGTAGTGATGAATAAGAGCTCCACTTAGCCCACATACTCAATAACATACGATATAGCCAGGCTTTTAATTACTTCTTAAATGCTAATTATTCTAAAGGGTATGTTTTCTCATCGTGGTTCTCATTTGCATCTCCATTTCCATAAGGAAGGTCCAGAGATGTGAAACCATTTCTTTTGTACTTATTTGCCATTGACATATACATTCTTTTGTGAGTAAAGTGTATATTCAAATCATTTGTCAGTTTTTAATTGGGTTGTTTGTAGTTTTCAGTTGTAAGGGGTTTTTCTACATTCTGCATTCAAGCCCTTTTTCTTACATATTTGTTCCAAATATATTCTCGCAATTCTAATTTTATTTTCATTTTCTTAATGTAATCTTTCAAAGAATAAACTGAAGCCTGGATAGGTAATTTGACTTACTTAAAAGTTACTCAATTCATATGTATCAGATCC
Organism: Geosciurus inauris; assembly: GCA_004024805.1. Taxonomy (NCBI): domain Eukaryota; kingdom Metazoa; phylum Chordata; class Mammalia; order Rodentia; family Sciuridae; genus Geosciurus; species Geosciurus inauris. The sequence goes on from PVHX01003389.1 coordinate 137,099, forward strand.
GGAATTTGAACTCAAGTCTTTATTTTCCACATCCCAGGTTTTAGTCATTATGCTATAATTCTAAAAAATCTTGAAATAGTTCACTTATTTATGCTAAAATATTTTAAGAGAATGTCTATTATTTGATAGTTTCAGTTCTTGAGAATTGAGTCTACATAAATGAGCAACACATGATTCTAGTGCATTTATCTATGAAAACAGAAGAAAACCAAAACTTTAAAAAGATATGATCAATGTTGTTATGAAGATAAATAGCACAGGGAAGGCAAGGACTTACTTACTACCTGATGTTGTTAAGGACATAATCAGATAAGACAGATGATTGCTCAGAGTCTGAAAGATAGATGAGTTTAGACAGCAGGAAAGAATCATCAGAGATACCACACAGTGTTAACATGGAAACATCAGAGTAGTTCATAACTGGAGCCAATAAAGAAGCAGCATTAGGACCCCTAAGGGATGGAAAAGGAGTTGTGCTTATTTATTTTGAAATATCTAATGAGAAGTTTTGAGAAATGCCATCCTTTTCCAATACTCTTTTCTTTTTCTTTAGCATTAAACTATCCACCATAATATGTAGTCTTTATTAATGCTGTTTGTAAGATGTGTGTGTGTATTAATAAAGTCTTCTAATATATTCTCAGAATGGAATTTTATAACTAACCCTGGCTTTAATAGTGGAATACTATTAAAGCCTTGAGTTTTAGATTTGTTTATTCTTTCAACAAATATTTCATTCCTAAAGGTACAGCAGCATAGTAATAGTCAAGGTTCTTTCTTTCTTGTAACTTCAATTCTAGTGAAGAAGACAGATCACTGATAAATGCTAATCATAAACAAATGAATGATTCTTCACCTTGATAATAGCTATAAAGAATAAATGGGTTATTAGGATGGAGAATTATTAGGAAAGGGATCAGGGTAGGCTTCTCTAAAGAGTAACATTTGAACTAAATCTCAAATATAAGGAGCCATCCTGGGTGACAGTAGAAACAGAAAATGTAAAGGCAAGAAAGATTTTTGCACATTCCAAAGGCAGAATAAAGCCAAGGAGGCAGACAGTAGCAGGTAATTATGAAGGAGACATGTTTCTTAAATCTTATTTCAATTTCCTTATTGCAAAAAGGAAAAAAAGAACAGCTCTTTTACTAAGTTATATAAGCATTCAATATTATAAAGAAATTATTATTAAGCATTAAATATTATAAAGCAAAAAATATTATACATATTCCTCCAGCAGATTATGGAAATTCCTGGGAGAAAATTATTCTTGGGAGAAGGAATAATAAACATGATTCAGTGAGTAATGAATAACTCCTTCTTAGGAGAAACAGGGTCATATCCAATTCACACCTGACCACTGTGGGTATATAAAGTCATGCTAGCATTGAGTCCTAGGACAGCTGAGCTGCAAGTAAAAAGCTAAAAGTGCCACAGTATTAACTTTTGCTTAGAACTCTTAAGATACTAGAACAAAAACAAAAGTTCTTTGGGGTCCAAAGAGGAGAAGGTATAAATCTAGCAGGTTTGATGAGTTCTTCTGTCTAGTTCTACAGAGAATCGACAGGGTCCAGTGCTTTGGTTCAAGCTGTATTATAGTTTACATTATACGGTATCCTCCCAAAGCTCATGTGTTAGACAAAGCAAGAAAGTTTAGAGGGGAAATGATTGAGTTATGATAGTCTTAACCTAATCAGCACATTCATCCACTTCAGTAGATTAACTGTAGGCAGGTAGGGTATGGCTGGAAGAGGTTGGTTGTTGGGGAATATACTTTTGGAGTATATATCTTGTCCCTGGAGAACAGAGCTTTCTTCCACCACACGTCAGCCATGATGTTTTAATCAGTACATTAATCCCCTAATAGAGATTAACTGAGTAGGAACTGTAGGAAGTGTGGCTGAAGTTGGTCATTGGTGAGGAGGTGCCTTTGGGGTTTAGATTTTTGTCTCTCGTAAGGAGAGTTTCTCTCTCTCTCTCTCTACTTCCTGGTGCCCATGTCCTGACCCACTTTCATCCATCACTCTTTTCCACCATAATGTTCTGCCTCAGCTGGGGCCCGGAGCAATGGAGCTGACTGGCTGTGAACTGAGACCTCTGAAACTGTGAGCACTAAATAAACTTTTCCTCCTCTAAGAGGAGGTCTTTTGGTCAGGTCTTTTTGTCAGGTCTTTTGGTCACAGTCAAGGAAATGTCGATGAATAAGTTGCAATGTAACTGGCATGAGAGGTCCTCCCCAGAGTAGGGGTAGCAAAGCAGAGTGGATGGGATAGTTCCTGGAGACCTTAGCAGATGTTTCTGTGTTATCTGGAAACGAGAGAGATTGGCGGGCTCAGCTGATGCTGAGGTATCTGTAAGAACATGGAGATTCCTGATGGATGCCAGAGCCACTTAAGAAGTAATGTGGTGGCTGGGGTTATGGCGCAGTGGTACCGTGCTCACCTAGCATGTGTCAGGCACTGGGTTCGATCCTCAGCACAACATAAAAATAAAATAAAGATATTCTGTCCACCTACACCTAAAAAATAAATGTTAAAAAAAAAAAAAGAAGTAATGTGGTACCAAGAAGATGATCTGGTGTCTACAAGGGATTTGTAGAGAAATTTAAGAATTGGAGAACAAGGGGTGGGGATCTGAACATGTGGTAAAACACAGGAAAATGTGTTTTTAATGCCTAACGTGCGAGATATATGGTAGAGGTCTCTGTGGGGTTGCCAGATAAAACACAAGATGCCCAATGAACTTTAAATTTCAAATAAAAAAATCAATTTTTTTTTTGTAAAAGTATGTCCTATGCAATATTTGGGACATACCTAGATTAAAACTACTTTTCATTATCTGTAATTCAAAAGTAACTGGGCATCTGTTCTTCTATTTTCTAAATCTGGCAAACTTATGACCATGAAATTCCATTTGATTATAGCTTGATTAATTTCCCCTTACTATTTGGAGGTCGTTTTCTGTGTAGCAGATTTTCCAGCAGGTTTATTGTATTGGGGTTTAAACATTATTTACTTAAAACACAGTGCCACCTAGCTAGGCCTTTGCTATTTAGCTATTTCATACCCACTACAGGAAAGGGTCACTCAAGCAGTCTCAATCTACCCTGTATTGCTATGCAAAAATGTTCAACATTCAAAATATTCAAAAAATTCAAATATTCGAAATATTACCTATTTCAAACAATCCTATGGATCTAATGTGTATTTTCTCTGAACACATCCACCCCCCACAATCAGACAATCAGTGTTTCTTTCTTTTTGTTGTTAAAATATTTTAATTGTAAATGGACATGATATTTTATTTTATTTATTTTTATGTGGTGCTGAGGATTGAACCCAGTGCCTCGCGCATGCTAGGCAAGCGCTCTACCACTGAGCCACAACCTCAATCCAATCAGTATTTCTTAAGTGACTAAGACTGAAAGCTTACTTTCAAAATTTTGAGGTGAAAGAATTAGAAGGAAAAAAAAATATTTTGGCAGGGGAGAAACTGTGGCAAAGAACCCTAGGCAACTGAGATTATAGTGAAATTATGAGGTAGACCTAAGGAAGGAAACTAGAAACAATTTAATCTCTTTCATTCTTTTGTCCAAGTACAGCCCTGTGTATAGGTCTTTGCTGCACTCTGGCTCTAGAATTAGAATTTCCCGTCTTAAAGAAGACATAATATCATTGGAGAAAATCATGATTTCTTGCAGATGCTCACCTGGTGCTGGGGAAGGTGGGTCCACCTGACTCCCAGCCTGGACTGAGTCTCACTTCCCTACCCACTCAGAGTTGCTGAGTTCATTAAAGCCATCTCTATTGAGCTTCATGATTTTACTCTCCCTGGTGTGTCTCTGAGACCACTAAAGAGGGCCTCAGAAGTGTCCAAAAATGAGGACACTTTTGGTTCTTGGTTAAAGGGTAATTTTTATATCTATACTTTCAATTTTCCTAATTTTGAGTCAGATAATATTTGCTATTAAAAGGTCTTATATCCCCTTTCACATGATGGCATTAGTTGAGGACTTCCTCCCCAAAATGAGAGAGATTGACTAAATAATTTGTGTGTGAATGTGTATCACATTCAATACTTTTCAAAATTTCTGCCAGATTGATTTTAAAAAATTAGCTTCAGGCTGTTGTATATATTTGACTTACATCAAAGGGTTTACTTAACATTCCTTGCCTTTCACAATCATCAGCAAGTTTTTAAAGCACACATTGATTTACATGATGAAAATGCCAAGGTCTTTTATCTTTTCCTCACCATCCTCCAACCCTACCCTCATATTCCTGTATATGTTTCTGATTCACTTTCACAAATGCTGACTATATTGGACTCTGTGTAATGTGCTTTTTACACTTATAAATAGATCCAACTGCTAAAAAGGGCACCACATTCATCATTTCAAAAGTTGAGCCACTTTTTGATCTACTTTGCAGACTTTATGTGCTCTTAGCCTCGGGTGCAGCATACTAAGAACAGAGACTGTGACTTGACTTTGAGTTTCAACTTTGTTTCTTATCATCTGTGTCAGCTATGCTATTAAATTTAAGTGTTACTTATATTTAAAATGGCTGATGATAATAATATTAATTATGCAAGTTATTTGTAGGGATCATATGAGCAAATGCCTGAGTAATGCTAGCACTTAGTGAGTGATTAATAGATGCTAGCCCTTTTTCAATATCCTCCTCAAAGACTGTATAATCTTCTTAATGAACTACCTATGTTCTCTGCTTTATACCAGTCTCTAGGACCATCCTGATTTTAACTGCCTGCCCTCTTTTTTCCCCGCTTTCCTGTCCCCCTCCCTTTTCATTCCCTTCCCTCCTTCTTCCTTTTTTTCCTTCCAGGAAGACTTTATTAAGGGACTTCTATGAGCCAGTACTATCTTGGGCATTGAGCAAAAAATGGGCCCTTCATGAGAATCCAATGAATTCTGAATCACGTTAGAACAGCCTGACACAGAAGTGCTCCATAAGTGCTCATTAAATAAATTACAAGCAAATCTGAGTTGTTGCTTCGTTTCTGATGCCTGAACTCAGTATTATGTTGCATCCCATGCCTGCTCCCCACCTCATATCTGTTAGATCTACACTGTTGACAACTCACCCACCCAGCTGTTGTCATTGAAAGAGGAATAAGGTTTATTTCTCTTCAATGATCTTCTTTCTCATCAGATATCTCAGAATATCTACTTCTTAATGAATATGTACATGAATATTCATAGAGTCTGCCAAGTAGATGTAAGGACATTTTTATGCATAATTCACAGGAGACAATAGGTGAAATCTCTCTGTCTTGTCTATGACATCAGAACAGTAGAGAAGAAGATGTCCTAACTAACCTCTGGGAATAGTTTTTAAAATTTTAGTATTATACACACTTCCTTTAAGTAAATCTAATCCTTAATTTAGAATAGGTTTGAATTTACAAAAATATTGTTAATATGATATGAGAGAATTCTCTTACATCTCAGACTCAATTTACCTATTATGATCATTTTACATTAGCATGGCACATTTTCCACAGCTAACGAAGTGAGTGATTCGTTATGATTAACTAAAGTCCATTCTTTTTTTTTTTTTTTTGATTGAACTCAGGGGTACTCGAACACTGAGCCACATCCTCAGCCCTATTTTGTGTTTTACGTAGAGACAGGATCTCACTGAGTTGCTTAGTGCCTCGCCATTGCTGAGGCTGGCTTTGAACTTGTGAATCTTCTGTCTCAGCCTCCCAAAGTGCTGGGATTAAAAGCGTGCAACACTGGGCCGAGCTTGAAGTCTATTCTTTATTCTATTCCCTTAGTTCGTACCTAAAATCTTTGTGTTCCAAGATCCTCTACAGGATACCATATTTCATTTACTTGTGTCTCCTTATACTCTTCTTGGCCATAACCATTTCCCGGACTTCTTGTTTTTAATAATCTTGAAAGTTTTGAGGAGTACGGGTCAGGTATTTTGCAAAATGTCTCTCAATGGAGATTTATTTGATTTTTTTTTAATGATTACAGTGGGTCTTTGGTTTTGGGAAGACCTCAGTGGTGAAATGCCTTTCTCATCCCATCATTTCATTGGTAGATACTATGCATTATTTATGACTTGATATCAGTTTTGGTCACCTGGCTGAGGTAGTGTTTGTCAGGTTTCTTCACCACAGATCACTTTTCTGCACACCATATCTCTGGATGGAAGGCACTACATGCAGACCACACATTAGGAGCAGGGAGTTTACAGCTTCCCTGAGGTTGGTTCATTTTATCTAAATTATTCACAATTGTTCTGCACAATTTGTCTATTCTTCCCTCTATTAATTTATTTATTCAATCATTTATTTCCATCATCATGGGATCATTAGCATTAATTTTAAACTTTGGGTTATATTACAATACTACATTATTTATTTTTTTGCTCAAATGCTTCTATCTTTAGCCATTGGGAGCTCTTTTAGTTGGGCCCTCTGTCCCTTGGACATTCTGTCATCATGTGTTAAGGAGTTCAGAATACAGTGCTCCAAAATAGGACTTAGGCATTTGAGAAAACAGCAGAAACAGAAAGGTCTCTCTTACCCTCCTCTTACCCTTTTCCCCTGAAATAGGTCATAAAAGCTTCATCTGGAGGCACTCTTCCTAAACCCAGAGGAAAATATGGAGATCCCACGAAGAATCTAAGCAAACAGGACTGGCTGGGCTCTCCTCAGTTTATTATCCCTGATCACCTACCCTTTGTCCAGTCGAATTTCTCCAGTACTCTACACTCTTCATCAAGCCTAGATTTCCCTCTTTCTTAAAGCTCTCAGGTCATGTAAAACCTAAATTAATTTGTATGCTTTTCTCTTGTTGATTGGTCTTTTATTATAGGAGCCTCAGGCAAGAAACATTTCAATGAGTGAAGAAAATGCAACACTTTTTCTCTGGTTCCTATTTGTTTATCACTTCTTTATGTCTGTGTATTTCATGCCCCCTTCCTAGAAATCAGCCATTTCCCCAAGGACCTCTAAAATGCAGATACTTTTATTGGAGAATGGTATTAAAATCAAGATACAGTCTCTGGTGGTGCTTATTGTAACAATGAGATTCTCTTCTATGATTCTTTTACTTTAGCCACTAACTAGACGCGAGGGAGCTAGCTAGCCCTGAGGGTTAATCCCAGCAGTTGCGGTGCAGAAATGGATGGGTTATATGTCACTTGGCACTGGATTGAACAGAGGTAATGTTTATGAGTAA
>PVHX01003390.1:0-17500 GCA_004024805.1 Geosciurus inauris
AAAAAAAAAAAAAAAAAACTTGGGAATCAATTTAACAAAAGACATGAAAGACCTCTACAATGCAAACTACAAGACATTGAAGAAAGAAATTGAAGAAGACCTTAGAAGATGGAATAATCTCCCATGCTCCTGGACAGGCAGAATCAGTATTGTCAAAATGGCCATACTTCCCAAAGTGATATATAGAGTCAAAGCAATCCCAATTAAAATCCCAACATCATTCCTTATAGAAATAGAAAAGGCAATCATGAAACTCATTTGGAAGAATAAGAGACCCAGAATAGCCAAAGCAATCCTTAGCAAGAAGAGTGAAGCAGGAGGCATCACAATACCAGACCTTAAACTTTACTACAAAGCTATAGTAACAGAAACGGCATGGTACTGGCACCAAAATAGACATGTAGACCAATGATATAGAATAGAAGACACAGAGACGAACCCACTTAAATACAGTTATCTTATACTAGACAAAGGTGCCAAACACGTACACTGGAGAAAAGATAGCCTCTTTGACATATGGTGCTGGGAAAACTGGAAATCCGTATGCAGTAAAATGAAACTAAACCCCTACCTCTCACCATGCACAAAATTCAACTCAAAGTGGATCAAGGACCTGGGAATCAGACCAGAGACCCAACACCTAATAGAATTAAAAATAGGCCCAAATCTTCATCATGTCAGATTAGGACCTTACTTCCTTAACAAGGCACAAGAAGTAAAATCAAGAATCAATAAATAGGATGGATTCAAACTAAAAAGCTTCTTCTCAGCAAAAGATACAATCAATGAAGTGAACAGAGAGCCAACATTCCGAGAATAAAGCTTTGCCACACGCACATTCGATAGAGCACTAATCTCCAGGATATATAAAGAACTCAAAAAACTTATCACCAAAAAAAGTAACAACCCAATCAATAAATGGGCCAAAGAGCTGAACACAAACTTCACAGAAGAAGAAATACAATCAATCAACAGACATATGAAAATATGTTCAACATCTATAGCAATCAGAGAAATGCAAATCAAAACTACCCTAAGATTTCATCCCATGCCAGTCAGAATGGCAATTATCAAGAATACAACAACAATAAGCATTGGCGAGGTTGTGAGGAAAAAGGCACGCTCATACATTGCTGGTGGAACTGCAAATTGGTACAACCAATGTGGAAAGCAGTATGGAGATTCCTTAGAATCTCGGAATGGAACTTAGAATGGAACCACCATTTGAGCCTGCTATCCCACTCCTCGGTCTATACCCAGAAGACTTAAAAACAGCATAGTACAGTGACGCAGCCACTTCAATGTTTATAGCAGTTCAATTCACAATAGCTAAACTGTGGAACCAACCTAGATGCCCTTCAATAGGTGAATGGATAAAGAAACTGTGGTATATATACACAATGGACTGTTGCCCAGCAATAAAAAAGAATAAGATTACGGCATTTGCAGGTAAGTGGATGGAGTTGGAGAATATCATGCTAAGTGAAGTAAGCTAATCTCAGAAAACCAAATGCTGAATGTACTCGTTGATAAGTGGATGCTGATCCATAATGTGAGGAAGGACATGGGAACAATGGAGGAACTTTGTTCACAGGGGTGTAAGGGAGGAGGGGGCATGGGGACAGTAAAGATGGTGGAATATGATGGTCATCATAGCCCTAGCATTATGTATGACTGCATGTATGTTGTGATTCTATATCACTTACAACAAGAGAAATGAAATGTTATCCTCTAAAAAAAAAAAAAAAAAATAGAAAAAAAGAATAGAAGTAGAGCCGGCCCAGTGGTGCATGCCTGTAATCCCAGTGGCTTAGAAGGTTGAGACAGGAGGATCACAACTTCAAAGCCAGCTTCAAAAATGGCAAGGCACTAAGCAGCTCAGCGAGATTCTGTCTGAAAATAAAATACAAAATAGGGCTGGGATGTCGCTCAGTGGTCAAGTACCCCTGAGTTCAATCCCCAGTACCAAAGGGAAAAAGAAAAAAAAAATAGAAGTAGATACCCATGGCTTGGGAGGCTAAAGCAGGAGGATTGTGTGTTCAAAGCCAGCCTCAGCAACTTAGCAAGGCCCTAAGCAACTTAGTGAGACCCTGTCTCAAAATAAGATATAAAAAGTTCTGGGGATGTGGCTCTGTGGTTAAGGGGCCCTGGGCTCAATCCCTGCTACAAAATAAATGAATGAATGAATAAGTGAATGAATAAATAAATAGTAGAGAAAGAAGAATGTTTCAGTCAGTTTTTGCATCACTGTGACCAAAATATCCTACAAGAACAATTTAGAGGAGGAAAAGTCTATTTGGTGCTCATGGTTCTGGAGGTCTCAGTTTATAGCCAATTCCATTGCTCTGGGCCTAAGGAGAGGCAGCACATCATGGAGTAAGGATCCAGCAGAGGAAAGCTGCTCAGCTCATGGTGGGGAGAGAGGAGACAAGGAGAGAGGGGGGAGGAGCTTTAGGAAAGAACAATTCTTCCAGGCTATACCCCATGTGACCCACCTCTTCCATCCATGCCCCACCTGCCCACTCTTACCATCTAATCAGTCCATTCAAACTAGGATGGACTGATAATGTCTCAGCACTCATAATCCAATCATTTCACCTCTGAATATTCCTGCATTAACAGAAACTTTTAAGGAACACCACATATCCAAACCATAACAGAGAAGAAGAGGTAGATAAAAATGTGATGCTTTACCTTTGACTTTGGACATTGTGGGTGGCACCACGATATGGTTTCCCGATTAATGCCCTTTCACTGGTGGCCATGAATAACTCAGCATCTATGTCTTGCAACTCAGCAGCATGGTACATCACTGCACCTACAGAGACTCAATGGGCTTGAACCAATAACTAGGAAAGTTACATTCCCATGAAAGTTAAGCTAGAACAAAGAAAGCGACAGGGAAATAATCTGCTTTTTAAATAAATTGTAGCAGTTTTTAGGTAAAATTAATTCAATTAAAAACAACGATGTTGAAATTTGGGAGGATATTTTCATTTTGTAGTCTCATACATTATAGTGTTAAAATGATCAAGGTTCAATACACTATGATAATATAAAATAGACATTCCTAATCCTACAGATTATTTTTTAAAACCACCGATGTCACAAATATCCATATACAGAGTACAGTTGGAATTGGTGTCAAATTTATTTTTCTCCCCATTTATGACAATAGACCTGTTAAGCGTATGCCTCAGGGGATGCATAAAGTTGGGATCAGCATCTTAAATGCTTGTGCTCAAAATTACTAGAGTTGACCTGTTTATAGGAAGTAGTTCTGCTAGAATTAGAAGTGGAAATAAGGACTTGATAATGAAATACAGTTTAACCAGCCAAGGGCGGTGAGCATATGTATGACTCCACACCACACAAATATGCTGCCAGTTGAGATACGGAGTTGTGGTTCCTTTTGTCAGCTATTCTATTTTCTGCTAGAAAGGGTAACTTTCAAATGCCATCTTCAGGAAGGGGAGCTGCAACAAGAACTTCATTAAAATGCTTAAATTATTTCCCCAAATGTCTCTCATGTTGTTTGCTATTATGAGATGGTGTCCTTATAAGGCATCTATTTATTTATAACTTATGGGAAACAAAGTTTCAGTCCTAACTGCTTAATAATGGTCAAGCATCCTCATTTGCAAGTCACTAGAAGGTGTTGTTTTAGGGAAAAGGTCAAAGTCTGAGTGGAGGTGACCTGTAATCAGCACTTGTTTCACTGCTATGGCTACTTCCCAGCCACTTTCACCTGTATTGGTAGGGAGCAACTCAGAGTGGTTTTCTTTCTTCTTCCCCTGAAATGCAAGGAGACTATTCATTGGCAATATAGGTCATGCCCCAATATCTCTACTCGATTTTACTTTTTAGTGGTCAATTATAAGAAATAGGTGATTAATAATAAAGAGAATGGATATAATTTAATGAATTATAATGGGAATTTTATTTATTATTTGGTTTATACATATAGCTTTTTTTTTTCATCCCATTCGAAGGAGTTTATACTTTAGAGCACAGGAAAAAATGTGAGCTTGTCATTGCTTCAGCATGCCACACTCCTCACGTTTCCATCCCTGTAGGTGGTGCACCCTCTTTGCAACATTATAAACTCCTGTTGATTCTTCTGCACTAAACTCAAATAGGTCCTCTTCTCTGAAGGACTGCATAGGTCTCCTAGTCAGAGATCCCTTTTTTTTTTTTTTTTTGGTACTTGGGATTGAACTCAGGGGTACTCGACCACTGAGCTTCATCCCCAGCCCTATTTTGTGTTGTATGTAGAGACAGGGTCTCACTGAGTTGCTTAGCGCCTCACTGTTGCTGAGGCTGGCTTTGAACTCATGATTCTCCTTTCTTAGCCTAGTCAGTGATCTCACAGAACAACATAAAACTCCTTCCAGGTCAGTTTGTATGTGAATGTCCACATATTCTTCCATGTCTATTCCTGTTGTCTAGAACTGCCATTTACTGGCAATTAGTATATGTTTGTTTACAAATGACTTTTTAAAATCAGTTTGACTGGAGATGTAGCCTGCAATCTGAGGATCAGAATGCATTAAGATATATACCATCTATTTAGATTGCTAGAGGTTTAGAAAGTAACTAAAAGATGTTATAATTCATGTTAATTACTATCAAGTTTTAGCATATTGTCTATCAATCAAATCTTTCATTTTTACAATAGGAATGATCTTTCAGGTTGACATCTACATGTATTTTTTGAGCAATCTTCACGTTTATTTGCACATATTATCATAGTGTTATTTTCACAGGGACTTAAGAAATAGTTAGCTGAACAATATAACTGAAGGGAAAAAGAAAACAACTCCTAGAACAAAAAGTACCAAAGAAAATCCAATATTCATCAGAATCAAAATTAGCTAACAGAAAACAGTAATGATAAAATAAAAACCTATTCCTGTTATTGGGACCATCAGTTTTTCTCTCTAGCAGCTTCTCTCCTGTGTCTCTTTCCAGTTATGCAAGAGGGTTCCCCATATACAACTACTGATAAATCAGACAGACAAGGCTATCCCATGATTTAAAAATCTGTCTTTAAAATATGCAAAAAAGCTAACAGGAAGGTTCGAATTGTGAGCAGTGCCTTGGCAGCCTCCTTCAATATCATCCTGGATTATGTACTTAGAGTGGTGGACACACTGCACATCTGGAATAGACACAGAGCAACCTCCTCATTTCTCATGCTCTGAAGCCTCTCTTTGGATCAGTAATTGTTAAGCATTCCTTTCTCTGAGCAACTCAAGGCTAACACCCACCAGGAAACAAAGGTCTCTTTGAGGGTGAATCTTGAGACTATCCTGGTCCCCCCAAAATTACATGCTGGAAAATTTCTAAGTACCAAAATGATTGTGTTTTACCAGAAAACTCTCTGTGGATCCAACTATAAGAATAGGTTATCAAAGAAAAGCTCTTGTAAACCCAAAAGGGAAGAAAGAAAAACCATAGAATAAATCAAGGAGAATCAATGAAATAAATAACTCTGGATACTTTTGCTCCATTATCAGTGCCTGTGATGTTGATAATTTCCACAGATATTGTCTCATTTTATTTTCACAATAATCCTGTGAATTTTTTGTATTGTTCCTATTTTTGTATTGTTTCCATTTTAAAGATAAATAAACTGAGACTTAGTGATGTAACCTGGCTGAGATCTTGCAGCTAGAGAGAGACAGAGCTGGAACTCGATCCCAGTTCTTTTCAATAGAATGCCTGTGCTGTGATTCACACTCAAAACTTCCTGTGTTAAGCAAAGAAAACTCCCTTAACCAGAACCCAAATAGCAGACTTTTTAGAACAGTCTAAGCATCTTTTATAGACTCTGATTTTACTGATAAAGAAACTACATCTGAACCATCACTTTAAATGTTCAGATTTTGCTGCACTTAGCTTTAGGAGAAAAAAGCAAAATCCCAAGAGAACCAGTCCATAGCAGCAATTTCATGAAGAAGTCAAGAGAAGCCAATTTCAGGGAAAGCCTGTGGTCAGTGCATACTCAGTTCTCCATGATGAGAAATGAAGCTTGCGATGTTGACCCTAAGAAACCATGAAGTTCTCCATCAACCCAGCCATAGGACTTTGTGATTCACAGGCTTCACATTGTAGGGCAAAGTAGGCTGATACAAATTACTAGGCACTGTCACCATGGCTAGCAAAAAAAAACATTCTATAGTTGTATCTTTGACTTAAGAAATTCAGTTTACTTGTAAATCTTGATTTATAGAGGATTCCTGTTGTCAGGAGGGCTATTATGTCTATGACCTTCTGTTTTTCTGAACTCATTTAAATAATTGTACACCATCTAAAGCAAGGGTAAGTATCTGCTACCCCTTTTATAATTACTCACAGTTCTTCAAACTTAGAGGGTACTTATAATGTGTTGTGCCATAAGTATTTCAGATAGGAGGTTGGAGGTGCAGCTTAGTGGCAGAGTTTGTGCTTAGCATGAGCAAAGCCCTGTGTGCAACCCTCTTTTAGTCAGCTTTTTTCTGCTGTGACCGAAAGGACCCAACTAGAACAATTTTAGAGGAAGAAAAATCGGGGGGCTCACAGATTCAGAATTCTCCGTCCTTAGAAAGCTAGCTCCATTCCTTGAGGTTCAAGGTGAGGCAGAACATCATGACAGAAGAGTGTGGTGGAGAGAAGCAGCTTACATGATGGTCAGTAGGCAGAGAGAGACTCCACCAGCCAGATGCAAGTATATACCCTGAAGCCATGCCCTCAATGCCTTACCTGTTCCAGTCACACCCCACCTGCCTTCAGCCAGCTCTCAGTTAATCCCATCAGGGAGCAATTCACTGATTAGGCTCTCCCAACTTAATCATTTCCCCTCTGAACCCTCTTGCCACACATGAGCTTTTGGGGGACACCTCACATACAAACCATAACAAATCCCCAGGATCAAAAAAAAAAAATACAACCAGAGATGTGAAAAATTGTACTCCATTTGTCTTTCAATTGTACTCCATGGTCTTTCATTAATCAAAGACTGTTCTGCTGTCATGTATAACTGATTAGAACAAATAAAAAAACAAAATGTGTTTATGTGCAAAAAACTAAAGCATTTTAATAAAAAATTAATTAAAATAAACCAGACTTTCAGATACAGACAGCACATCTTCTACCTCTTCAGTGGAACTTATGTAGCATCTTTGGATGAGTTCTTATGAAAATCCTCTTAGGACTTTAGGAGGAAGTAGATAGATTTTGTGGGAAAGAATAGGAAGCCACTATATTCTCTTTTATATATATATGGCTTCATTTTATTCAAAAGTCATTAATAAAAGTTGTACCTTTTCTTAGGTACAACTTGCTGTCCTTCAATGCAGGATATATTAGTCATGTTAAACCCAAATTTACCTCTGTCCCATACAAACCTTCTCTTATCTTGCTGATGGTTACTGTAAATTACTAACATCAGCAAAGCTTTGTCAGGAAACTGAGGTAATCGAAAACTCCAGAGAAGTTGAAGAAAACGCATCCTGGATTATTTCGGGCTTCTTCCTCTTTTATATGGTTCATGTTCCTCATCTGAGTCACTGCTAAAATAGTTCAAAGGCTATGCTTGAATTCAGTATTGATAGAGGGCTTATTTACTCACGTTTCCCTTTGACTTAACTCCACTCAGGTTGCAGTGAGTTTTGCCTCACTAATTTTACAATTTAATCAATATCTGGATGTCAGTAGTAGAAGTCGATCTTGCTCTGCATAGTTAGTGGTTATTTGAGAAGTGAAATTGTTCAATGTGGATAATATTTGTGCCCTGACGTAACCTTGGTAATACATCTTCAGATGTATTAAATGATGAATTTCTGGTTTGCATTGGGTTCTCCCACAGGTCCTTCTTTTAACATCACAATCTTTCTATGCTGTTTTCTGTCTTGTCTTTGAATTGTTCTTCTGCTTGGCTAATGACTGTGTTCCTTGGGAGACTAATGTTGCTGACGGCCTCTTTTTAAGTGCTCTCACATTTCCTTGGTTCTTATAGGGCTTCAGGTTTTCTCCTGGGCTCTGGAGTCAGTGTTCTCAGTCTCTTCCCTCCAGGAACATACCGTCTTTGGGAAACCAACTCTTGGATTAATGCACTAATGCTGTCTACATAGAACAGTTGCTGAAGCCCAGAGAAGGGGTATTTCTAGGATTAGAGTTTCAGGAAACATTTTTAAAGAAGGATATCCTTGAGTTATGTTCTGGAGGCTAAAAGAAAATAGAGGGAAGCGTGTCCAGGCAGATGCAATCAGTAAAATAGTGAGAGATGATAGAAAGGGAGGCAAGGAGGCATCAGTCTATGAAAACTCTGTAGGCCAAGCTAAGGAACAAGATCTATATTTTGGATGCTTTGAAGAACCATAAAAGAGTTTTTACAGATGGTTTTTCATGATTAAATTTGTACTAGTTAATCCAGGAGATATTTACTGAAGGCATCCTTGGGGGCAGTCACTCACAGAAGTGGGTCTATAAGGATAAAATAAATAGTCCCCACCCTTATGGAACTTACAGGTTTAGGAGGTTGAAGTAGAAGAAGATAGAAATGAAACCAAAAAAGACCCCGAAGAGCATTTTTGGTCAATGTAGATATAAGGGATGTGTTATAAAACAATAAGCCACAAAAGTAGTTAAGAATATGGTGTGAAGGTGAGGAGACCAGTAATTTCTCTTGAGAAATTCTTTTCAGCCTTTTAAAAAGAAATGTGTACATCAGAACTAAAATTGTGATGTAATAATTTTAAAGTGAGACATATCTGAACGCTATCAAGAAATATCTGTAAAGAACAAAAAGGGTGGCATCCTTCTATCTGCCAGCCCTCCATCTACCTACAGTGATCACTTGGCTCCCTGCTGCATTAGAACTAGACAGAGACTTGGATGAGACTGGAGCCAGTGTGACCACCAAAAGTCTATTAGGGAAATTGTTGGGATTCAATGCACACCTGGCATAGGGGAGAGGAAATAGTGCTGGAGAGAGACAAGAAGAAAAGATAATAGGTGGCAGGACGTTTAAGACCTGGTAATCCATTAGAGACCTAGCAGGATGACTCTGAAGGTATTCACCTGTCCACTTTAGACAAATCAAATTTGGGATGTTTTTGAGACCATCAGGCAGCAATGCCCAGGATTCATTTGAATGGGCAGGTATAGTGCACAGGAGGAAGTTGACTGTGATGGTGCATTTTTGAGTGTTTGATATAAATGCAGGAATTGAAGCTGTGGGTGTTGAAGAAGTCACAGAAGCACAGTGATGGGAAAGAAAAGAGCAGAGAGCCCCAGAGGGGCGCTGGGAAATGCTACTATTTAAGGGTTGAATGGAAAAGCAAATCTTGGTCAGTGGGTAGGAGGAAAACCAAGAAGAATGTGGTTAGGGATTTAAAAGAGTAATTTTAAGGAGGAAGTCATCAATGGGATTAAAAGCTGCATTTTCTATGTGTCAAGATGTGCTATGATTTTCAAAACAAATTAAATACATTAGGTGGGATTGTTATTGCTAGAAACAAGCAATAACTGACTAATGGCATATAAAAAATACCACAAAGCTTAGAGAAAAAGCACATTAACAAGGCTTTCAAGATGATATACCATCTTCCTGAAATAAAATGTAAAGGACGGAATGCGGCCTTTTGTGAAGGAGACACAGGGTTAAGTTTGTTTTTCTAGTGAAGATATGAGAAATGTTTGGTGAACTGTTCCCTTGCTTTCTTACCTGTGCCTTTTGTGGCCCACTTTTGGGTGGGTAGGCAGAGGCAGGCATAGAGTAATGGGGTGGAACAGAGCTCATGGACTCCCCTGAGAATCCACCCCAGTACCTGGTTTCACTGATTCCCAGCTATAGGCCACTGGCTACCAGAGCAATATATTAAAGTACACGCCAGTTGACTCACTCCTGTCTTGCCTTACTCACAGAACACCCAAAATTCTTCGCAAATCTCAGTGACCTAAGTCCATTGCAGGAATTATTAGTCAATTTCACAGGAGACTTAGAGCTGGAAAAGGTTAAGATCATACCAAAGCAATGAATCTGGGGAGTGGCACATCACACTCATTTCTATGACTGCAACTCAAGTTGAAAAAAGAAAATCTGCTTAGATTTCTCCTGCCCCTAAATTTAAAAATGTTCCTCTATTTTTCTCTGACATTTCCTACCTGAAGCAAGGTTTTGGTTCCCACATAACACCCTTTTCCTCTGCTTTCTGGTTCTTTCATTATCTTGGCCTGCCCTCTGACACTGTTTTCCCAATTTATGTTTTCCTTTCTCATTTCCCTCTTCTTAGCGCTGACACGAGCCACAAACCTGTAGCCATAATGTCTGACTCACTTGGTGCTTCTCCTGTTAATGGACACCACGTGGAACAGGGGGCAGGAAAAATGCTCTTTACAGGAAATCAGATGATAATGCTTGCACTTTAGTGGCCTTGGAAACAAGAATTTAATTATCCTAATTAAAAAGATTACCTTATAGAAGACATTTGGGAGGAAGAGTAGGCAGTTTGTCTTTTTCCTGATGACATGCATCTCAAAACCAAAAGGGATATTTCTGCTGATGTTTGTTTTATCTACTAAAGCCCCCACCGGCAAGAGAATGCCTAGATCAGAACTTGATCTTGATTTTTTGACCTAGTGGAAGAGTGTGAATACTGCATGCCTGACTGACTTTTTTTGAGGGTGTACTAGTGTGCAAGAGCTGCTGTAACAAAGTACCACAAACTAAGTGGCTAAACACAACATGGATTTATTCCCTCATAGTTCTGAAGGATAGACATCCAAAATAATGGTGTTGGCAGGGGTGGTTCCTCCTGAGGGGTTGAAGGGAGAATGTGTTCAATTTCTCTCTCCTAGCTTCTGGGGATGGTGACAGATGCATCAGTACAGTCTACACCCCTGTCTTCACATGGCCCTCTTTCTGTGTGGAAATGTCCCTCTTCTTGATAGGACATCTGTCATATTGGCTTGGCCTACCCTAATGACCTCATCTTGACTTGATTATATCTACAAAGACCCTCTTTCCAAATAAGGTCTTATTCACAGGTTATTAGGTATTAGGATTTCAGAATATCTTTCTTGTTTCTTCCTCCACCTCTGCCTGCCTTTCATTTCTGAATGCTTCTATCTCCTATTCTCTCTGGGGTCCATGGGGAACCCATTATTCTAGGGGCAGCACCTGAAATTCAACCCTTCACTTCTCTTCAGCCAATAAAGGCAAATTCATTTATGCTTCTCTCCCTAAGGGCTCAACTCTCAATCAATGCTATAGCATTGATAAATTAATCCAAGGGAAGGTGATAATAGGTGTCAATAAGCAAATATCACCCCACCCAGGTATTTGATCTATTGTATACTATCTGAAAATATGCCTTAACCTAAAGGTACTAGTGGAAATTCTTCAGCAGTTAAGACTTTCTTTTTTAGTAGACTGGTCTTTTGGAGACCCTCAAATGATAACTATCTCCTCCACTTGTGCAAAAGATGGCCCCTTTTTCAATCTCTTTGTCAATCTCTTAAGGGAAAGTAATCACAGCAGACAATTTGATCTATCTTTGAAATGGTTGCATTTATTCATCCCATAATTGTAGATGCACTGAGGGAGATTTGCTCCTCACAAGGAAGTCCATCAAGTGAAAGAATTTGGTTCCAGAGAATGCCAACCTGGTGATAAAGCATGAGGAATATAAACCCATTTTAAGCCATGGATAATTTTCAAAGAATGAACATGCGAAAGGGAGGGAATTTGGTTGCTAGGAAAATAGAATAAACATGATCTCCCTCTCCTCTTGTTATTTTACTTTGGGGTGGGCTGTGCTTGCCAATCTTGCTGGGAAATGCCTGTCCCTCCCATCTCAGTGGTGACAGACTCACAGCGATGCCTGCATGTCTGTCTCACAGGTGTGGGATCTACTTGCCAGCTTAGCGAGACTTTGGAGGAATCTCCCACAGTGGTTGTAAAGAGAAAAAGAGAGAGATAATAGTTCACTGGCGTCAATAATCTACTTCCTCCAACTGGCTGAAAGCCGGAATAATAGCCTCAGTGCTTGCCCTTCTACACCCCCTCCCCTGGCTCTGCCGCTGTCAGTTCTCTTCCCTTCTCCACAACTGGGAACTCTAGGGAGCAGATTGTTTTGGCTGGAATTAGCCGGGCACAGATGGTACCACCTGCTGCATGTTCCTTACTTCTTATTGGCTTCTCTCTCAGCTCTGTGAGTTTTGGTATTTTTTAGAAGTTCAGAGGAAGGGGAAATGGCTGAGGCCCTTGCTCATGCCTGATTCTAGCACAGCTGTTTTGTGCAAACTGGCAACTGTGGGGATTGTGCTGGGGCACGCCGACTGGGGAAGATGCTTCCACAGAAACGTGCTGCAGTGGCATCCTGTTTGCTGTATCTAGTGCTTCAGTTTCCAAAATATGAAACTTTCTTTGGGCCAAACAATTTCTGCTTTCCAGTCTGACAGATCTGCCTGTGACCAGACACAAGGCAGGTGGTCTTGCAAAAGCCTCAGCAATGAGATTTCACTCATTCTAAAATCAAAGGGGCAGAGAATGTCATGTTACTGTCCATGTATGGAGGAAGAAATTATGAATAGGCCATGAACAGGTTGCTCAGTTCATTTCTGGCCCACTCACTAGGAATAACAACCCACGAATCCTCAGAATCCCACAGTGTGAACTTCAGAGATTAATGAACTCAGTTTTTTCACCCATAAAAAACATGACTTTGGATCAAAGAACCCTAAAATTCCCTGAATTCTCTATGTCTCTGACTTCATCTGTCATCCTTCTTCCTCTGACTTCATCTGTCACCCTTTTCCCTCTTCTAATGTTTCGTCAGATGGCCTTCTTTTTATACTCAAAAAGTCAAACTCATTCCTGCCTCCTGTATCTACATCCTTCTTCCAAGAACACTCTCCTTCCAGATCTTTCCATGGCTCACTTCTTCTCATCCTTCAGGCTCCATTTAACACTACTGTCTCAAGAGAGACGTTTCCTGATACTCCTCCCAGCTGAGGCAGCCTATCCCCCAATTCCTTTTCATTCAATATTACATCACCTTTGTTTTCAACAAAGGAACACTATCTGTAGGGATCTATATAGTGTTTTTTTCCCCTGCATTTCCCACTACAATGTGCATCTCTGAAGGCAGGAATATTGTCATTTATTCACCACTGTATCTCTGGAACAGGGAATATTGCTTCTAGCTCCCTGTCCTAGGAAATGGTGTCATTTTGTGTTTATATAAAGGAAACACTATGGTACAGAAGGAACATAGTTGGGACGTCCATATAGGTACAATTCCTAAGTCACCTGTCTTTTTATTATCCTTATTTGTGTATGTCTGTCTCTGTCAGATTGCAGAAAACCTGAGGTCACTATACCCATCTGGTTTATCTTTGTCTGTCCCATAGTACCTAGGATTGTGCCTTACACACAGTAGGCACTCAGTAAATTGAACATTATTAATATTGATACTTAGTATTATTTTAGAGAACTAAATACAATAGAAGTTCATGGAAGTAATAAAAGCATTAACAGAAGAAATAGAAACATCTATGCCACAATGGACACTTAGCTTTTGGTTCTAGTTCTGCTTGTGACTATGGGGTCATTTGGGGTTTTATTCCCTCTAAGCCCCAGCATTTGAAAAGCTAACAGTTTGGATGAGAGGGTGTCTAAGATCCCATCACATTCTTACCCTCTTTGGTCTTTTTCCATCTATTCCAATATTCCCCCAGCCGGTTTATGAATCTCCAACTGCTCTTGTTACACTGTGCACACCTGCTGCCCCTTTTCCTACTCTGATCATGTCTGTATCATTCAGTGCACATGGGGTTCAGAAAAGTCATAACTAGGAACAGAACAATGCTGAGGACTAGGAAAGTGGGCTCAGGCTGAAAACTGTGGGCAATGAGGCTGGGTGAAACCATAGATCCTAAGTGGAAATGAGCACCGCCAAGAGCCTTTTGCAAAAACTTGTGGGTAAAATGTATTCACAGTAGTTAGTAATTTTCGAAGAGTATTTCTCAAAATTGAGAACGTCTCTGGGTATCAGTTAAAGGGGACTCTAGTCTTTCTATAAGTGGTTAATAGACCTCAGATGATGTGACATCTTAGAGTAACACAGGTTTTCAAAGTAGATTATTTTCATTCCACTCTTGCATGGAAGAGTTCTTATAGACCAGAACGAGCTTCTTGCAGGAAGTAGAGAAACTAAGTCATGCCTTTTGATATTTCAATAGCCATTTGAAGGAGTGTTTTACTGTGGTATTTTGGAGAGAATACTGAAAAATGTTTCTGAAGACTGAGATTCTGGGATTTCAGAAGGCTAAGTCTATGCTTCACTGCTTTCTAGATCATTGTGCGGCAGAAACAACTGGTGTGCTCCCAAGGATATGTAAACTTCAGTCTATTCATCTATAACACTTGGATGGTAGGTTAACTACTGTTATTTTTCCAAGTGTTACAAACATGAAGATTTTCTTCCTACTCTACTCATAGGAGAGTTTTATTGAAGAATGAGAGCAAGATTTTGTCAATTTTAATATAGATATGAAGTGTGTTATAGTGTGGTCAATCCATGAAGGAGTTTATAGCAGAGGCTGATTTGCAAGTGAAGGCATCTGACCCAAGAGGTCATGAGAACATCTGGAAAAGTATTTGTATAAATCATGATTATAATTTTCATTTTAAAGATCAAGGTAGTACATAATAAGCAGTTCTTGTGGTCAGAGCTCTTCTTGTTCTAAGTTTTTTTTCACTGTTTCATTACCATTTGTTTGAGTGAAATGTCCCTTTCCATGGAATTATCTTTGGTAAGATAAAAGCAATTCATATTGCAGAAAAGAAAAAGTTTCTACTTAGATGTTAGGTTGATTATTCTTCAGCTGATTCACTCCAGTAATAGTTTTCTAAGGGTTAAAACAATTTGGGTAGGGTGGTTTGTACTTCCTCATTTTCCCTCTTGCTTAGATATACGTTCTACTGGAAACCTATGAGCTCACACTTTCTAAGCATGTTCAATAATGAAGTGGTAGACCTCCACAGAATGTTTCAGGACTGCAGGAAGTGGTTGAGGGTTATTCAATAGTTAGTGTTCTCCTTTTTTGTCTGCACAATCCTGGGCTGCACTGAAGGATTGGGAAATTGTGTTTGTGTTGGAAGTGGTATCATTCGGAAGAGATGTAAAAACCAAGGTCTAGGTTGCTTGCGGTCACTAAATATACTGTAATGTTTTCTGTGAGCATGGAGATGTTCTTGAGTTTCCTTTCTAAATTTGTATTCTCTTTATCCATCCATAATTTTTTTCAAGTAATTTGAAGGCTGTATTTCTCTTTTCCTTTACAAAACGAGAATGGAGTGAAACTAATTCTTTGCCCTATAATAATAGTTTTAGGAATGGATAAAAGTAACACTTGTTTAAGGAAATGTCATAAACTAAAAACTAAGTTTCCTATAAAATGAGTAAAGTTAATTTGGTATTATCTCTATTTTATTGCTGGTATTATAAATTATATAAGGGATTTTTTTGTAAAGCTGTCTTCAGAACTTCATATATTTCTAGTAGCAACCTATTAAATTATTTTCAGTTTTTGCAAGGAAAAAAATAGAAAAAGCACTCTGTTCAGATTCTCTTTCCATCTCTTGAGCATTGTTTTTTGTTAACACTAGCTATTTAAATGTACACACAGAAACTTAGCAAAACTATACACGCATATACTTTACTTCCCTTTGACTGCTCTGAATGGTCAGAACAGGATCATAATGCACAAATATTTCTGTGAATGTTTCCTTATGTTAGTTCAGTTCCTTCTGAGTTCTGTGCTTGCCAATGCTAAATTTCTTACCAGGGCAGTAGTCTATTTTTAACATTTTGGGGGCTTATCCTTCGTTCCAAATCTAACAGGCATATTTCATGGAGGGAAAGAGAGAAAGCTGACTGGGTGCACTTACAAATCAGGATCATCAGGATTTGCAATTTGTGCGGAATCAAAGCTATGAATGAGAAAGACCAATTAGAATACTTAAAAGATCATTTGTCACCACTTTAATCTTCATGTATTTTTTACTCATCATTTTCTTTGACTAGAATTATTAGAATCCTTGTCATATTCTTCTGAAGGCCAAATTGGAACAGTGTTGTTCATTTTCTATTTTCAATATTTTGGAGCATTTTAACATGTCATACTAGATTATCGGTGGTAGGTGACTGTTTTAATAGAGAAAGTTTTAGCTTGTGGCATATTCGGCATCATATCATCTCAATGTCATTTCTCTGACTAATTCCATATTTCATATACAAATGAAGACTGAGGGATTTATTTCTGTTACTTAATAGCATTTGTTTAATTCAGAGATTAATATATCATCTTCAACCCTGAAACAGAGGCCCTCTGAAACATCAGACCCAAAAAATTGGACACGGCCTACTAGCCCAAAAAGAACATGCTGCCAATTATCTCCATGTTTATTTAAATATTTTGCTCTAAAGGAAGCAATCATTCCTTTATATTTCTTTAAATTTAGTATTGACATTTTTATTTTGGGAAAGGAGGTCTTTTTTTTTTAACATGGATACAGGAAAAGAAAACTCTTCAATAAAAATATTGTCTAAAAAGTTTGTTTTGTCTGCATGATTTACTAAATATGTACAATTTCAATTCACAGCGAAGGTAACAAAGATTTAAACAGCCAACATCACAAATGTCTCAAGTTCTAAAAAAAAAAAATTCACTGTGCACAGTTTAACAATTTAATTGAATAAAAACCAAAGCTAAGCCTTCAGTCTGAATCTTTCTTTATGATGGGCACAAGCCACATATTTTCTTCATCTTTGTTACACGATGCATATTTCAGTGACTAAAAGCCCCTTCCCATTTTAGTATATTAGGTTATGTCAGTACATACTTAAGAGAGGCATAAATTGCCTCTTGGTTTAATATGATTTGTGATGTGTTCACATATATGTTGGAATATTTATTAATGTATAAAATGATCAGATGAGTCACCTGTGATTTTTTAAATGTCTTCAAATGTAGGAATGTTTTGTTGCATGTATAATTTTTAAAAAAATTTATAGGTGTGTATTTAAGCAATAATAATTTAACTAGTATCCCCTCAACATAGGTGTCTTGAAACAACTATTCTGCTTTTGAAATACAGAGATTTCACATCCCTATCCAATTCAGGTTTCCAAAGTTTGCTATTACATGAAGCTGAGGGTTGTGGTCATTCTGATACAATGCAAGTGAGTGAACTAATTAATCATTAGAAACAAATGTCATTGAATACAGAATAGTTGAGTTACAGTTAAAGAGGGAGCCATAATTTTAGCTACCCTATAAAATCTATAATAAGGTTGTTTTCACATATACTTTTCCCATGTAAATTCTTTGGTGTTTTTCCCCCCTCTTTTTTAAAAACATGTTTTAGTGCTGTGATTGATGAACATGCAATATAAGATTCAAATAATTGCATCGAGCGTGTTTATTTGAATAATTGCCCCATTGCACA
>PVHX01003390.1:22500-55000 GCA_004024805.1 Geosciurus inauris
AAATAGAGGAAAGAAGATGTTAAGAAATGTTTTATTGGTCATGTGACTCTGAGAATAAAAAATTAAGAAGAAACCATTTGAAAATACAAATTAGAAAGATGTATGTCATGGAGGCTGAACTAATTCCAAATAGTGTTTTCCCTTTAAAGTTTTCCATAAGATGTCAGCCACTTGTTGAGTGTTAAAATACTCTTCAGCTAGAGAATGCTGTATTTCCTTTGGCATTCCAGGCAGTTTCTACCAGTGTTTGGAACTTGAAACCAGTGCCAAGCCTAAACACATCTGGTTGATTCCAGGCCACAAATAGCACTGGAATGCCTTCAACACCTTCCATAGCTGCCATACTTAAAAGTTTATTTCCAAAATAGAACTGACAAAAAAAATTATCAGCCTGATGCTCCAGAGTTAAAGTCAGAAAAGTGTCATGTGGAACACTATTGTATCATACATGAAGCTGTGTGCTTCTTTTCCTAATACAAACATGCATTTCAGCAAATTAAATTAAAAACCAGCATTAGTGGATTTAACCCCATTTTCATTTGCTAAGTGTCATATTATAAGATTAGGAACCCATTCTACACACTTCAGGTATTCAGTTATATGGTGATATATAATCTTGATTAGTAATCAAATATCTTTAATAATGTTATTGAATGCCTCCAGGGCTTGCCACTATTTAGAAAATGCTGTAGACTGCTATATGTTGTTTCATTAATGGTCTTTATTTTACTGGAATGTCTGATATCAATTTAGTGATGATTGATGTGGTAACGCATAGTATTTAAGTAGGAAGAAGTTATTTATTTACCTGTAAGAAAAAACTAAAAAGCTACTTTTTTGGTGACTATTAGCTGTATTGGAAATTTTAAAAATTGTGCTAACTTATTTCAAGGTGGCTAATAGTCTGAAGAAAACACATCTAATTGAAACCCCACAAGTACCATTCTTTAACTTTTGGAAAAGATGTTTTGAATGAAATAAACTGGATAACAGAGAATTCCAATGGAGTGCCAAGAGTCTGGAGAGATAACATGCTTTTCTATTTGACAAGACCACCATGGTGGGAAGGTAATTTAACAGGAAGCAGAAGTGTATTTGGGAAAAAAAGAGGTTTTTGTGTGTTTTTTTTTTTTTGCCTTCCAGGGAACTTCAAGTTGCTATGTTATGAATTTGGTCTCTCTTGTGTCTACTTGTATTTTTTAAAAAATAATACTGCTGGGAGAAAAATAAGGTGTTTTTGTAGCACTAAGTAATTCATCTATCAGGACAGGATGACACAGTATTCAATAGAGGAGATATGGTCTGGAATCTGATTGAGTTCAAATCTATCTTTTACAACTTGTTGTAGTGAGGTCTCAGGTATGTTAACCTCTGAGGATCAGGGTCCTTGCAGGGAAAGGAAGATCTTTTGTGGACCAAGCTTCTGGGCTGGCCATAGGAGTAAAGGAGACAATGTGTGTACAATGTTCAGCACAAGGATTTCATAGTAAACACTCAGTTAATATTAGATCATTTTATTCTTATTCATTAATACATATTCAATAATTTCCCAGATTTTAGCAAGATGCATGCATCAGGGGCAGAGTACATGGAAAGAATAAATCTGAATGGAGTGAAAAGAAATTATATATGAAAAATTAGTTGGTGCTTTAGTTGCAATACTGTGCACGGGTAAAATTGCCCTGCAACTTCTTTTGGATAATTAATGTCTCATGAGCTCAGAAGCGCAGAAAGGTCAACCTGTTAGGTCACTTCATGGAGAGAATGTGTGAATAATTTTGAATGAACTTTACAGTCGACATGGCTCTCTCTTTTCCCAAGAAACAAACCACAGAGCGGTGTCTTGAGAGGGAACAAGCACTCACCAGTGAGTACAAGTTTCAAGATCTGTTAGAAGTGCTGGGAGACGCCTGCTAAACCTGCAGTCCATCGTATCACTATTCTATGGTTACAATTTTCATAAAATTCATTCAATAAAATTCTTATAATAGAAATTAATTAATTCTGCATTATGAACTAAATAACTGAAAGAAAAAATGTTCAGCTATGATGCCATACAAAGTATAGAACTTGGGAATAGGTGAGAGTTTTGACATATACCTTATACTAAATAGTCTACTAATCTCCGGAAGTTTTACTGTTAAGTCTTTAATAAATTCTATTTAAATAGAAACTGACTTGGACATTCATCTCTTTTTAACTTGTTTGATTGGTTTACCTGATTCAAAAATAGATGTCCTAGAATTAAATTTCCACATGAGCAAGATTCAGAAAAACATCCAAATTGATACTGTGTAAATCGAAACTTTTTTAAGGTAAGGTTTTTTCCTCTAATATCTAGGTTCATGATTCATCTCACAGCTAAAATGATAACTGAAGTTAATAATAAGGGGAAGGTTTGTGGTATGAAAAAATTTTCATATAACTGAGATACAGAATTGACTAATAATTTACTTAAAACTTAGATTTTACTCAAAAGTAGAAACAATTTTTATTACTTTTCTAAATAAGATGGGTTTAAAAGCACCTACCACAATGTCTCATCAGAAAAAGCACTCAACAAATGTCAGATTAAATTTTAGTAGAATAGAAATGAGCTCTTGACAGTGCCTAACAGGAGTTCCATTTTTTTTTTTTATTTCACAGTCCTTGTTTATGACAATTAATCCTACTGAATTCAACATTTACATAGTTTTCCCTTCCTCTGACTCAGTCCCGATCCCAAGAAAGCAAGCAAGAAATAAGCCATTGGTAAGAATGATTAAGCAATATATATGATTTTGGTATCTGCCAAGGAAATACATTAAAATAGGCTGAAGCAAAAAGAGCACAGGTCCTAAGAATAAGTAGCTCATAATGTCCTTTTTAATTTAAGAGATTTTATATGTAAAATTTCATACAGATATAACGAACAGACTTTATCAATGACACATTCATAATCAACACATAAAAATCAAATGATAATTCAACTTCATTTCCCAAACTTAGAATCAATCAACCCCAAGAGTGTTCTCACTTATAATATTCATATTAATTCATTCTGAAAATATTACTGATGATTAATATAAACAAAAACAAAGGCTGGTGGGGCCCAATTAGAATAGGAAAATGGACTGTATTTCCAGATATATCCTAGTGATAGAAAATTCATGAAGAACTTCACTTGCATGGAATCTGAAACACTGACAGTAGTAATGTCATGAGATGTCTGTCTAAGAGACCAAAAAGTTAACACACTAGAAATTTGACTAGTGTGTTGGAAAGCCAACAGAAGGATAATTAATCACAAGTTTAGAGAAACCATTGGATGGTTAGTATCCTGTTGCTAGGCAATGTTTCTGGCAGCAGATCTCACATTTTAAAGAACTAGAACATTTTACTTTTTAAAATAGTTTATTTTTTAAATTAGTTCATTAGTTTGTCAACTTTTGGGTCTCTCAACTATCTATATACCTATGGGACTTACAGACTATCTATTTTATAGGAAATAATTATATTGACTGGATGTCAATATGTATGCTAGCCCTCACTAAAATAAAATTTTTGCACTCACCATGTAGTAAATGATAGAGTTTGCATATGGTCATATATTAAAACGATTCAGAGAAGGAAAGATGCCTTCAGTGAAGTGCCTATTGCAGCTGAACAATGAAATACAAAATATATTTGAGGTTGATTAAAATATGAAAGTAAATTTAGGTATGAAAATATCTTTACTCTGTAATGCTTAAATAGGACTTGGTACTAAGTAAATATCTATGATAAGAGACACATGTAGGAAACTTTTGACATTTTATACATATCACACGAGTTATCAGCGCTGTCTAGATTGGCTATTGATTTGGGTTGTCTTTAAAGTATCATTAGTTGAACTTTAAAGATAATAACAAAGAATATCTATCAGATCATTGGAGAAAAAGAAAACTGGATTGGCTGGAGTAAAGCAGTTATTTATCAACTTCGTGCTCCTCACAAATACCCTCAACATTTGATTGACAGGGCTTGTTTATTTTTCTTGAAATTCTCAGCTTGATTCTGGTTCCTTTTGCTGACTCCAACACATGCCCAGTGAGGAGAGAGGCATGCTGATGAGTACAAGTGCGCTCAAAGGACAGCTCTCAACCTCCAAACGGGACCATGTATGTAGGCAGTTAAAATAAAACTGGAACTACTCACAGTCCTGTTCTTTTTGGCCTTATCACTTTTCTCCCAAAAGCATTAATTTTAGGTTGATTTTTTTCCCCTCCATATTAAAATGGTTGATGGTAGACTTCCTGGTTTAAAGTGAGATGTTTTTTCAACATTATTCCCTCTTTTTTCCCTTTCCAATAATTTGATTGAGATCTTACACTCTTTCTTTCCTCATCCATGGCCAGTACAAGATGCAAATTTCTAGTAGAGAACTGGAGTCAGGTTAAGGACTGGGAGGAGGCAGAATGTTCTGTTCAGGGTAGGAAGAGGAGGAGGGAAGGCGGGTCAGAGGTGGAGCTCAGCCACAGAGCTGCAAATCAGATCGTGGATTGGGGGAAATAATATTGCTTTACATTATGGTACTTTGTCTTTTAAAAAAAGATTAACCAACTATCTGTTTCTCATAGGGACGAACTAGGTTGCTGTCTTGTCAACTCTTTGTAATTAATTGTTCCTGATTAGTGATGCATGAATTGAAAATAAACTAATTAAATTTAGAAAGCATACTTTAGTCTTCCAAATATAGGTAGATGTAGTAACTCATTTGGTCTTTTATTTTTCTGTTATGATACTAACACTTTCAGTTGATTCCAAATGTGGTCAATTTATAAGAACCAAACAAAATTACCCCCAAACTGTGGCTTACTTGATGTATGGATGATAAAACTAATACATCATTGACTAGATTTATTACTACATTTTTACATACAAATGTTCATCACAGTTTAAGAATTTGAAAATATTTTCAATAACTAGCCTGAGTCATGTCATTTCATTGTCCTGGCCATATAAATATTCCTTTGTCATATTTTATAAATTTATTTTACAGATTAACTTGAAAGATATGAAGACAAGCACACTCATAAACACACGAATGATCCAATAAACAGGCAACAAAAAAGTCCTACTGAGCTAGGCAAAAGCATTATTTCTTCCTTGTTGAAGGTATCAGCATATGCTACATCTTATGTTGCACAAGTGTACTCATTAAATATTATGAAATGTACAGCAGGCCGGGAAGCTCTAACTAGCTAGTCAAAGTCACTCATACCTGTGTGTTCGTATTTATGTCGCAGAAGGGAACTGCTTTTCTGGAATGTCTTGTCACATAAGTCACATGCATACATGCCACTCTCTGTCTTCTTGATCTTCTTTCGAGACAGACAGGAATCGGAGTCTGTCATGTCATCTAGGCCTGACATGTAGTCTTGTGCTCCATCAAGCAATTCTCCCTGTGATATAATCACATAGTTCAACACAGTCTTTTTCTCTTTGTGTTTACACCAAACAACTCTGCATAGGCTGACATTGGGAGAATCTAAAAAATGTTCACTATTTATCCATCTCATTTTTTTTAAAAGTTCTTTTCCATGAACAGTATATTAAGCCTCATATTTCAACAAAAATATCAACCAAGGCTGGGGTTGTAGCTCAGTGGTAGAGCACTTGCATAGCACACATGAGACACTGGGTTTGATCCTCAGCATCACATAAAAAATAACTAAATTAATTAAATAAAGGCATTGAGTCCATCTACAACTAATAAATAAATAAATAAATAAATAAATAAATAAATAAATAAATAAATAAATGTCAACCTTCTCTTCCCTAGATGGTAGGGCTTGCTATTTTTCAAGGACAGAAATGGTCAACCCTGAAGGTGGAAAAACATAAATTTGTCTAAAATCCTTCTTTTTTTATGCCAGGAAATATCCGTGGGTGAACACTCACCATCAGAATTTGTGTATTTTCCACCATGCTTTACTTTAGAAATGATCTGTAGCTGTAGAAACTTCATTTTAATTGAATTTTATATTTAGGTACAAAATGTTATTATTATGCAATCTATTTAAATGTATGTCTACCAACTAAAAGCCTCAAGCTATATTTTTATATTTAATTTTCTAATTTGAAATAGGGAATATTAATAACACTTTTTATCAATGTTCTATCTACGTTAAAACAGCCTTTAGCATTGAGCAATAATGAATGTGGATCAGTAAATTATTAAATTTCTTGATATTTATTTTGTCTTGATCCAAAGGAGTGCAAACTTGCATGATAACATACATTTCCATTTGCTAGCCCACAGTTCAGTTTTCTTAGACTACGTTTGCACTAATTAATATTAGAGAAGATTAAATAGGCTTAAATACATTTACAAAGAGGGCAGATGTACTGTAAATTGGAATACTGGAACAGCTGTTACAGAGGTGTACTGCCACTTATGCTCTTGTTTTGCAAACAAGGATTAAACTGCACAATGCTAAAATGTACCTGCTTTTGTATTTGAAAAACCACAATTATTTAGTAGTTTGAATGACAGGTAAGAAGTCATGTGGAATGTACAAAATATTTTTTAAATGTTCCTCAAAATAAACTCTTCACTATAATATGGTATATTTCAAATTTATTTATATACTACTTCCAAGTTGCAAACATCTTTAAGAGCATGTGAGTGTGACTTGAACTTTTAGGACCTAGATAAGTCCTACCAAGTATTGTTGTCAATGTACATTTGTAAAAGCAGGTGGGCCAATTTAAATAAACCTAAAAAAATGTTTAAATTTCTTATTTGTTTAAATTGCAAATGTGTTTACACAGTACCGTGTTCTCCTTTTATCTATTTGCTTTCTAGCCCACTAAGTTTTAGGTTCATATTCTTTTTTAAAAGTTTCTTCTATTTCTACTGTTATTTTCACTGAGATTTTTTTCCTTTGTGAATATAATCTACATTTTTTTTTAATGTCTGTGGTGCTGGGGATCAAACCTAGGGCATCACACCTATTAGACAAGTGCTCTACCAATGAGCTATATCCCTAGCCCAACTATCATTTTCATCTCCTTTCTTCAGAGCAAAAATAATGTCTTGTCTCATTACCTGAAATCCTTGTTTCCGCTGGTACTTTCTCCTTTGCTGCATATCAGCAAAGGTAGCTGCTCCAGTTGGGTAGGTATAGGCCATATGTGGTAGGAAGCTCATCTGATCCAGCCCCGGGTATGGTCGTAGCCCAGGGATACTGGTCTGGACTGGCGGCATGAAAGTGGCAGGGGGAAATGCGCTTTGTGGTGGAAGGGCTGTGTATAAAGGTTTGGCACTGAATGGATTCATGCCGAACACTGGGTTAGTGCTTTTGTTGTCCAGATTATTTGAATTGGAAAACTCCTTCTTGATAAAAGTCAAGTTCAGAGGCTCATCTGAGTTTTCAGATGAAGAAGAAACACTGTTATGGTCTAAATTTATGCTACTAGCTTTTGTTTTGTTCTTTGTGGCTATAATACTTTTGGGTTCCTTCATTTGTTTTGGTAATGACAAGTCCAAAGGCTCAGCCTGGAGCTCCTCAGAAGAGAAGCTGTTTGGAGTGTACGAACTACTGTGGGAGTTTTTAGAAGACGTGGAGGAAAGATTTAAGGGAGAAGGAGTGTTACTCCTTGAGTGGTCCAATTTTTCAACTGGTTTAATATTGGTAAAATGGGAAGATTTTGTTAGCCTGAGAGGAGGATCACAATTTGTCACACTGTTGTGGAGTTCTGCTATAGACGGTGATGTAATGGAGTCCATAGGCTTGACTGGAGACCTGGGTAGTAAAGAGTCTTTTGTGGGAGGGTTACTACTGGGAGCTAACGGCTTGGAGTTCCTTTCCAGTGATGGTGACCTGGAATTTGAATACTGGTAGACTTTTCGTTGCTCAAACCATTCCTTCACAAATTCCTGAGGAAGGCCCACAGCAATGGAAATTTTCAGCAGTTCATCAGAGTTGGGCTCCATGTTCATAGCATAGTATGCTTTGAGTACAGACATGTGGTCCTTGTATGGGTTGATGGGGCTTGTCAGTCCTTTCTCAGAAAGTACGGATGACAAGAGGAGGGCTTTATTATCAACAAATACTCCAGCTTTGTTGGGGACTATGTTCTCATGAGGTTGCAGGACTGCCTTGATCTCTTCATTCATCTTACAAAGGTAACGTTCATGCTGATGCAAGGGAATGGGGCCAGGAAAACTTTCTTTACAGAACTGGCATGAAAATGGAGTGGATATGTTGTGGTTCTCAATCATTTTATCATCAGTGACCAAATCAATTAAAGTACGTAGCTTCTCTTTCTTTATGTTACTGATCTGTCTCCTTGAGTCAGTAGTCAAGCTCTGGAGGCAAGCTTTGGCTTCATTGACTTTTTCTAATGTGTAGTCAATAATACTTTTAGTGGCACCATTATGACTCACTACTGGAAGACCAACTGGTGGAATATTAGGAGAAGTAACTCCTTGTTCCTCAGGTTGAGAACATGGGTCCTTCATGTGATAACCTTTCAACTTTGAAATCTCTTCAGCCTTGCAGTCCATTTTTTGTCTGGAAACCGTATTATCCACAATCTGGAGAACCTTTTGTACCTCGCTTAAATTACTATTCATTGTGGGAAATCCAAGTAAAGGGGCTTCCATCCCTACACCTAAGTGCTGCATTGGACTCTGAGCAGATGGATGAACTCCTAAAGGGCTGGTGGCTCCAAGCCCACCATTCATAAAGGGACTAGTGCCACTGAACCCGTGTGTGGCCATAAGAACTTTATAGTCATTGAAGTCTAGTGGTTCTGTTTTAATTTTAAGTAAGCCTGTTTGTTCAGACATACTAAGTGGTTTTCCATTCTCCAACTTGTTTCTTAATTGAGTAATGGCTGAATTAGTAGGAGAAGAAGAAACAGAATTAGGGGAAGAACCCGTCTTGATATTGTTTCTCATTCGGCCATTTACTGAGATTAAACCAATGCATTTCTTGCTGCTGATGTGCGAACTGTAGGAACCCGAATGGGAGAAGCGTTTCTTGCAGTTTGGGCACTCGTAAGGTTTTTCACCTAAAATGATAATTAAAATTAACATTACATTTCCTTGATTAGGTAACAATTGCAATTGTCTGCTGAGACAAGAATCTGTGAAACCAAGTGAAAAGAACACAATGGGGGTTCCTCCATATTCTAGGTGCTTAGATTAGAATTATGTGACCATAAGCACTTCTGGGCTTTATCTACCCTTGGAGGACATAATTCAAGATGTTAGCAGTGGAAGGTGAAGGCTATCTAGGCCTTTTTCTGCTAAGATCCCAAATCTTGTCTTGCCATCGGCAGCCTCCTATTTAAACCAAGTGTCAGATTAATGTGTGGTCAATAGCACAATAAAGATGTCATAGTATTTAAAGGGAAGTTTAGCCATGGCTTTAATCAACTCTGTGGAGATTCCATTGATTCTACCAATCCAACTAGTTCTTTGAATAGCATCCAATTTGGTAATAAAATGCCTGGCAGAGCTATCAAACTAGTTATAAAGAAGAAATCTCAGTGGTAGGATACAGTTCTGTGATATACAGCTCTCAGGAATCAAGGAGCATTTATCATATACAAGCTGTTATCCAAAATTCTTCAATTTTTTCTTTCATTTTTAGGTATCAAAAATGAATGGCCTCAGAGTTTTCCGGCTGACTTTCTTCAGGTCAGAAATACTTAATCTGGAGAAAGGGTTTTAAAAGGACAAAAAGGAACCTCTAGATTTAGTAAGAAATCAAAGCCTTTGTAACTTTTAAGAATAAGCATCATTCCTTTTCTTTTTATAAGACAGGGTTATGGGTGGCACCATAAGTCTCATGAAGGCACACATAGTTTGTTAAATAAATGGGTAGTTCCAAAAAGCCACAAACAGGTCTGTGCAAATTTTAAGTAATCTTTTAAAATTTCTCGTATTAAACACAGTGCAAATGTGAGCACCAGCACCTCTGCTACTCACCACTGTGAATTCGTAGGTGCTCTTTCAGATGGTGTTTATACTTGAAGGCCTTGCCACACTCTGTGCACTTGAACTTGCGATTACCTGCTCCTTGGGTTAGCATTTGGTGCTATAAAAGGAGAAAGACTGACATCAGTTTTGTGCAGGAGGAACAAAGAAAATTTGTTACGAATATTTTTAAAAGGCCTCTATTTTTCAGACAGGCCAAAAGGTTTGAATGCATGCTTATTTATCTGCCCAGTCTTTTAGAGTTGCAATAAAAGTGATAATGTTGGTAATAAAATTGGAACAAATAAAAAAAGTGCTTTCACATGCTCATCCAAACACTTGCTTTACAATTATTTCTGTCATCTCTTTTTCAGAATGTTTCTTTGACCCTGGAGAAGGTATACTTGTAAAGATGTTTGTGTTTCTTTGTGTTATGGCAAGATCTAAAATCTAAAGATTCCTTGCTAGAACATGACAGTTTTGTTGAGGAAGAAATAAATAAATAGCTCTCTACTAATAATTCTGAATTGTCCAAGAAAAGGTGGGAGGCAGGGAGGAAAAGAAAAAATAAAAAAAGCCTCACACAGTAAAGCAAAATATTATTTAATTTTTCTGAATCAGGTTTGAAGTTTATCTTATACTGAAGCAATCTGAAATTTAAAGAAGAGCAAAAAGTAAATAAAGTCCCCACATCAAAAACTCACAAACATCAACAACAACAAAAAATGTGAACTATAAATACTTTTGTTACGTGGTAAGCATGTTTAAATATTCCATTCATTGTGCTAAGAGCACACGTAAACCCTGTTTTCCTGACGTGTTGCCTATCAGATTTGGATCATTATTAAATGTAAGAGACAACATCTTGTGTTATAACTGCTTGAGCAGTTTTATCACGGGCCAGTAGGAAAGACTTCAACGACTTTTCATTTTCCTTTTAGGTAGTGTGCAAAGGAGTAGGGACCAAAAGAAAAAAAGTTTGCTGAAAAGACAAGTTAAAAGCAGTAAAGATATAATCAAACACAGCTGACCTTTTTGAACAAGGTGGGGAGAAAAGCAGTGTGACTTAGAATTCTGGAAAAAAAAAATACAGTCATCTACTCTGGATGCTCAAGGTAGGAGGTCAGCCTTTTTCAAGCAGAAATGACACAAAAGCCTTTTGCAAAAAGACAGCACAGAAATGGTATGACAACTGCTAGGGTGTGCTGAATCTTCCCACATTCCTAGTGAGACAGATGGTGTTACATGGGACACAGGGAGGTTTGTTCAAACAGCAGCAACCTTCAAAGATCAAGCGGAGCCCAGCCCGCGGAGCGCCATTGAGGGACCAGCGCTCATATGTTGCTGAGTTGCATAAACAAACAGCAACAGCTGCTTTGTCTCCCCCCACAGCCCTCAGAGGACTACTATAAACTTTAGTTGTGCCACTGTTAATATGATACAATCATTTTAATTTACTAATTGTAAATGCCACGAGCAAATGAGGGGACTTTTCAACACCAAAGCTACCATTCATAATGCGCCAACACAATCACACTTCTGCATGTGAAATTTAAAGCAGTTATGCTAGATAAATATCTAGGCCGCCCCCTCCCCCCCTTTTTTCCTGGAGTTTTGTGCATAGAAGCAAGGGAAGATAGACTGTTACATAAGTGAAACTATGCAAACATGTTATTTTTTATAACTGATCTTTGAAAAACATTCAGGTGACAAGCCCAATCAGATGTAAATAGGATGATTTATATGAGCTATACTGTTAAAATAGTAAAATTCCATAATGTAGCTTTATCATCATTCTTTGATTGTGTTTGCTG
Organism: Geosciurus inauris; assembly: GCA_004024805.1. Taxonomy (NCBI): domain Eukaryota; kingdom Metazoa; phylum Chordata; class Mammalia; order Rodentia; family Sciuridae; genus Geosciurus; species Geosciurus inauris. Next base: position 34,267 of record PVHX01003390.1, read on the forward strand.
ATTCCTATTTTCCTTATTCAAAGAACATAAAGCCCATAAGGAAAAATAAGAATTTTATGTAGAATATCATGTTTAATCATTTTTAAAACAGATATGATATCAAGCTTATATAGGGCAATTCCAGTTCTGTAGGGCCAGTTATTGTGACTTATGATACACGACTTCTGTTACCGTCTGAACACATCATAATATCAATTTGCAGAGTCAATTCTCCCAGGAGGACAGAAAGAGCAATTTTGCTGAAACATTTAAGGGATGCTGTGAATCAATCCTATTCAGTCATTTTAAGGATTTAAGAAGCTATGATTACCTGTGCAAAAGAGAGTTCTTATTTTTAAGACAAGTAAGTCAAAAGAAGCAGAACAATTATAACTATCTAGCTACCAATGTACACATCAAGAAGGGATCATTTAAAATGTACACCCAACATTTTATTATCATTCCAATTATTATATATACATACATATATACTCTACACCTTTTTATTTTGCTTAAAATAGATTTCATAAACTAGTAGCAACTTGTAAAAATATTCTAAGTGATTGAAAGTGTTATATGATAAATAAAAGAAACACTTGTTTTACTGTGACTTAGATCCTATATTAAAAAATTCTAAGGAAAACTAGGTGAAAAATGGAATTAAAATTGCTGAGATGTTTAATAATGTATAATTAAAATGCTACAATTTCATTCACTTTTTGTGGAACATAAAAATGAAACTAAAGTCAAGTTAAAGTGCAAATAAAATTTCTAAATTAGAAATTAACACACTCATTCGATCGTGAACATAAGACTATTAAATCATATTAGAAGAGACCATCAAAAAATCATTTAGACCTCAATTAAAGCTATTACCATTAAAAGATCTGCATCTTCAAAATGCCATGAAAAATTAATAATGATTGCCAATCAAAGCAATATCGTTTCTCTAAGGGGTTATTATAGAAAGAAATCACTTAAAACCAACCCCCCACCTGATCTGTCCCTGGCTTGTGCGTCACCATATGCCGCTCGAGCTGGGTGCGGTAGGCAAACGTGTAGCTACAAAGAGGGCAGGAAAAGTTCTCCTCATTCTTCTCGTGGCGGTACTTGATGTGCTCCTTCAGTGATGTCAAGCGCTTGTAGCCCCGGTCGCAGTAGGGGCAGGTCAGCAGTTGGGCAAAAGCATCTGGAGTTCCAGGTGGCAGGTCTGTAGCCGAGAGACAAGAGAGAGAGAAGCGGGCCAAAAGGTCAGTAAATCAATGGCAGCTAATGGGCTGACTGCCCGGGATGGTATGACAGGAATCACTGCAATCTGCTCCACCAGAGTGCCATCATTGCACCCGGCCTCCTCACACACCAGTCCCCTTGCACACCCAGGACAGACTTGTCGGAATCAGCTCACACCGCGCTTGAAAATTAATTAATTACTTAAGCTTTTTGGGGGAGGGGGGTTAAACAGCTGATAAATGAGGAAATTCTTTTTAGGTGACTGACAGCTTCTATGAAAGCTTTAGCCACATAATACTCAGAAATTCACAGTGTGAAGGAGCTTTTCAGGTGTCAGCAGAGAAGAACAAAAGGTGAGGGTCAGTGTTTCTAAACTTTTTTTCCCTCAAAAGTAAAATATTTCAGAAAGATAGGAATACATTTAGATATTTTTATCTCTTAGAAATGGGCTCTAATTGTTCTTGTTCTTTATTGGATGTACAAATGACACAAATTTGCTGACAAAAAAATTTCACAATACCCTAAAATTACAGTTCTAATCTTTGCTCATGAAATTCCATGCCTCTGCAGCTGTTCTTCAAATTTTAAGGTAAACACCCAGGCATGTAGTGCATTTGTAATTGTAACAGCTGCAGAGGTCAGTGTAGTGGCTAAAAATGAATTACAGCCTTACCATTTTCTTCTTGCCCATTGGCCTCTGGCGTGCCAAGGCGAGACAGCTCCTCAGGGGCTTCTGGGTAAATAATGGCTGTGTCACTGCGCTGAAGGTACTCCTCGATGCTGACTGCATGGCCATCGCGTTCCTCCAGTTTTCTTTTGGCAAAGTATTCCTCAAAGTCTGATGTGCAATTTGCATTCTTAACTGAAATCATAAAAGGAAAAATGTCTTTTCAGGGCCTTCTTCCTCAGAGCCCAAGTCCATCTACATCGTTGCTAGGAGCAAATGCTGACTTGCAATAAGACCACAAGTACCTGGTTTGCAAGTACAGAAGATGACCAGTTACTGATTACATGCTTATTGTTACATACAAAAAGAAGATATTTTGCTTTCAGTTAAATAAGTTATTTTTCTCTTCTGAGAATACTAGTCTGCATAATTCACCAAAAAATGAAAGAAAATTTAAGATGTTTTTAGTAAAACTTAAAAGATCTAAGATCTTTTTCCATGACATTCTAAGATCCATAAACATGAGAGATAATATAAGCTCAAAGCTACTTTAGTGGTCTATATAAAACTTCCTTTTCTTTTAAGAAAAGTATATTTAATTTTTTATTGTCCACTAAACATCCCTAACCACAGATCCATCCGGTTGCTAAATATAAGCTTTTAACCCTCCACCCTCTGAATATCACAGACAGCCGGGAGGACATAGTCTAAGACAGATGTGAAAGGACAGATATTCCTAGAGAGATAATAATGTGGACTTTGTTTTTTAAAAAAATCACAGAATGTGGTAGTTTACCTTTCCCTAAAATTTGAATCTTTAGCTCAGTATTTTAAAGCTGCTGAAAATAAAATTAAGCTCACAGCTGATAAAAATAAAATAAAAAGTAACAGAGGGAGTTAAGAAGCTGGCAATACTGCTGTGTGATTTTGATATGATTTTAACTTTTGCAATTTCGACTCCATTCCCATGAAATGAATTATAGTTGTAAACCAATTTTAGTAACTTATGTCATAAGACATTGTATATATGAAAATTCTAGATGTGTTTCTGAAATTAGTGTGGCTTAAATATCTTAGATAAATTTTTTATCCATAATATAGATTTGGGAGAGTAGCTATTACATTATTTTCCGACACACATAGGTGAAAAAAGTGCTTTGCTACTAAAATAAATGGTGGAATGTTACTATCAATTTTTGAGAGCAGTTAACTTTGGTTCCACTAGATTCTTCTCCTTACTTTCTCTGCCATAAACAATATTAATGTATTTGCCATACTGATTCTCCTTGACAAGTGTGGCAGGATGATGTTTGAACAGACAAGTCCAATTTTTTTCTCTTTAATTGTTAGGAACTTGTGAATTTTGATGGGAAGAACAGACAGTGGAACCTACCATTAATTCAACATGTACTTAACTGAATACCTAGTAAATGATAGACATTGTGTCTTGCTCTGGTAAGCAAAGAACGTATTTAGTCTCATCCTTCTGGAAGCCATGAAAAAAAATCAATACAACTGATATCATCTTGAAAATACATACATTAAACTTGAGGAGATATTATGAAAGTGGTATGAAGGTATAAAAAGAAGCACGAGGGGTCTGGTGGGGTCTAGGAGATTAAGAAAAAGCATGAACAGAGAAAGCATAAAGTTAGCTCACTTTGGAAGCTGGGAAAGCAGCATGTGCAAGGTTGTGGTGCTACAAGGAGCATGGCCATTTCAGGAGCTAAAAGGACATGCTGGAGTGCAGAGTCAAAGTGGAGCCTTAGGGTATAAGGGTGGAGAGGCCAGCTGAAATTGGACCTCACAGTTGGCAATAGCCCTGTTAAGGATTTGGGTTTTTATTCTAAGAGAAACAGGAAGCCTTGAAGTGTATTAAGCAGAGGATGGTTAGATAAAATGGTGGCTATTCACTTTTTTTTCAGTATTGAGTATTGAACCCAGGAGTGCTCTACCACTGAACTACGTCTCCAGTCCTTTTTATATTACTAAATTTTGAGACAGGATATAACTAACTTGCTGAGGCTGACCTTACACTTGCTGTCCTCCTGCCTCAGCTTCCTGAGTAGCTGGGGTTAACAGGTATGCACCACCAAGTCCAGGTTTTGAAATGACAACTCTGGCTACAGTATGATAGGGAGGGGAAGAGAAAAGTAGATTCTGGGAAATCAGTAGGGAGGCTCCTCCCTAAGCCAGGCAAATTGTAAAGGTTAAGTGATTGAGGATGGAGATGAAGAGAACCAGATGTTTCTGAGTGATAATAAAGAAGTAAAATCCCTAAGACTTGAGGAAGGATTGAATTTTCCAAGGTGAGTGATGCTAAAATACTTCCCTCTGGTTTCGGATTTCCAAATTTGATAGATTATTGGTGATATTCACCAAAGCAGGGAACACTAGAATTCTAAAAAAGACAGGAAACTATGGACAGATTGATGAGGTCAAATGAAAGAAAAATGGGGAGGATTGCACTTGGTGGACTATGAAACTAAATCATAACAATCCTGAGTGCTGTGATCTCAAAACTTTCTCTTTTGTCACTCCACTTTCTGTTAAGTTTAGTAAGAATGGCGGTTTGATTCCAAGACCTATTTTTCCCTCAAAAATAGATTTGCAATGTACATTAGTGGATTAAGAGATTATACCTTGAAATTTTGCTTAAATCTTTTCTTAGCCGGATTTAATAGAAGAATAGGGCCATGAGTTAAGATCTCCTTTCTGCTACTATACTCACAATGCCATGGATGCTTTCCAAAGGATACTTATTGGTGGTGATTGTGATGATGTCATTTAACTTAGATCACTGAGCCCTAGGGAGTATGCAGGAACTGCCAAGTTGCATGAACTATTTGTGCATTGTTTGGAATCATCAAAATAACTTCAGATCTACCCAAAATCAGCTTTTGGTTTTAGTGACAAGAAAAGAGAAGAGAAACAAAATGGTGGATCCAAGATGAATGTCTTGTGAACAACTTGACTGATTTTACCAGGGAATGACTCCTTTTTCAGTGCTGTGATAGTAGAAAGTTATGTAATAGTTCCTTTCTGAATTCACACTTACTAGAATGTCGTGAGATGTTTGAGAAATGATTTAGTTTTTTCAAGAACATTGTCCTACTTGATGACCTTAATGTAACCAAGTAAATATGGATAGACATATATTTAATATTCCAATTTTATTTTGATATTCAGCAACTATTTGAGGTATCTGGCTATCTTTGCATGGATTTTCATTTGCATATGAATGTTTTCATCAGAAATGTAATCAAATGCAAATTCAATTGGATTTGCATTAATAGCCTGTGGGCTTGAAAGGGAGGAAAATTCTGATTTTTCTGGATAGGCAAACTAAACTGCATCTAGATACAGTTCTGGTATTTGGAGAGGCAATTCAATTGCTAGATCCAATTTGGCCATGCTAGATTTCTACATTGAGTGTAATGGAGACAAAAGACATCAAATCATGTGTTCTCTTTAAGAATCATCTTTGTTTCCTAAGCATTGAGTATATAGCCTAGAAATTAGTAGGCTCTCAGAAATCATTGATGAAATAAATGTGGAATAAATTATGTTTTAAACACCAATCTTGGTGTAAAAATCTTCTAGTAAAAAACGTCTAATATATAATACATATATCTGAGCCAGGGACTTATATCCTAGTTCAACTGTCAATTCAGGCAATTATAGAACAATGTGGTAAACCATATATTGGTGATTATAAATACTTGTAGGAATTAGAAAGATCTAACATAATTCATGAAGAAAATGCCATTTTAATCATTTAAGTCTATTTTCTCCATCAGGATTTTTCTTTGTATGGTATAAATAGGCTATTGGTTATGTATCTTTTTTATTTAGAGTCACTTAAGTGAGCAAGAATTGAACCTTCCCTGAGTGAGGTATAACCACCACAAATATAAAGTAGTTTTATCCTAGGGTCTTTTACTGTGGTACTGGTAACATGTGTTTTTTCTGCCCAGCACTACAACCTTTTCCTTTGCCTAGGAACAGCTCCCCACTTCTCTATTGTTTAGCTTCACAGTACCCAAGGGAGCTGCTATGTTATAGCATGATCCTGCTCTCCTTGCCACAGTTGATTACGTACACCCTAAGTAAGCCAATCTTAGTTCTCCATTCTTCAAACCAAAACATTGATTAGTCCAGGAGCAGCACATAGATCCAATTGAATTCAGTGAATTCCTTTATTATGATTTTAGGACTTTGTTTCCAAAGGAATATCAAGACATTTTTCCCTCAAATGACTGCAACCATAAAAGTGAAAGAATTGGTACTTTCCATATAGCAAAGGAAGATTCATGAAAAGAATGAAGAAAGCACAGAAAAGACAAGATGGCATACCCTGATAGTCTCTCTCCAGCTCTATTTGTTACTGAGGTAAAACCACACCTTATAATGGCTGTGTTGTCAACCGTCTTTAGATTCTGTGAGCCAAGAAACTTCCTTTTCTACTTTAAGCTATGTTGTCTCTGAAAACTGAAATCACCCTAATGGTTATAGTACTAGAACAAATGGGATTAAATTTTGGTTACTCTCAAAATTATTGGGAAGAATAAAACTTTGTATTTAGACATTTGTACTTTTCTTTCACAAAGATCTTCTAAGATCTTGTAATACTGCGTGGTGGACATAGGAATGAGGTAGAAAATTTACTAGAAAGTTATAGAATTCCCTGCTGCATTTTTCTAGTATAAAATCAACCTCATTTTCATTCTTTCTGTAATCCTCTTCACTCCCTGGTCTCCTTGGAAGAACTGCCAAAACACACTGACAAAGAATATTTGCATGGTATTTATCATCAAACCATAACAAAAATTCGCAAGAAACCTCAAGTAATTTCTTCCAACAACTTCTCAAGAGATTTTGCATTTAGTCCTAAAATTTACCCTAATATCTTCCAAATATCTCAACCTTCTCTAAGGTTAGATAAACTTTTTCTTTATCCAAAAAAAAAAAACCCCAAAAAACAAAAACCTTTATTAATTAAAAATGCCCTCCTGGCTATATGTACTTTAATACTGGTAAATAAATTTCTAGGTCCCTTCAAGTCTGAAAATTCTCATTTTCATGGAAATATGCTAGTCACTCTTACTAGTGTTGTTTATTAATGACACTTTCATAAATATATTTATGTCTGTTTTAGATATTGATATTTCTAGATAGATAATAATGATTATCAATATGGACTGACTTTAAAAATTACTGCCTAAAAAACAAGCAATGTTAGCAGAATTCTAAAGAAAAAAGAAAAAGAAATATTGATTTCCAAATTGAGTTGTTTTAGGATATATTCTCAATGATACTTAAATGTGAGGTTTACTTAGTGCTTACAGATAGTTAAATTATAATATGGCACTGGGCACAGTGGCACACACCTGTAATCCCAGAGAATCTGGAAGCTGAGGTAGGAGAATCAGCAACTTAGTGAGACCTTGTCTTAAAATAAAAAGTTAAAAAGGGCTGGGGATGTAGCTTAGTGGTAAAGCACCCCTGAGTTCAATCACCAGTACCCCTCAAAAAGAGAAAAATTATCCTTCTCCTTTTCTGTTTCCCTTTGCTATTCCTTTTCTTTATTTGTAATAAGCATATGTTTACATAGGAAAGCAAGTGCCCTATTATCACTGTTTTAGTAGTCTGCATATTTTTAATTTTCATAAAATATTGAAGAAATATATTTGAAGATTATGTTAAACCATTTTATCAAGCATTCAAATGAATAAGTAATTATTTTGGAAAAGAAAAATCTTGTAGGGTCCAGAAGAGCTGCAGCAAGTATGTGGGAAAAAAAAAAAAACTGAGTAGAATTGTTCATCCATGCCTCGTTTAATAACTCTTTTTAATGCTACTAATGCTGGGGAGTGTGCTTGGGTTGAGGCCATGATATTGACTGATAATTTCTTCCTACTTCTGTGATTTTCATTTTTGGAGACGTGCAAAACAATGGTTGTGATTCTGCAATATACAGACATATAAATATATGCATGTATAACGGGATTATATGTACCTCTGCAGTGTCATGTGGGAATTGTGCATTGAATCATATAATCTACCTTGTACTCACTTCACTCTCTCAAGGTAGAAGAAATCCTAAATCTGGATAAATATATTCATGTTTTTGAAAAGCAATGCCTTTGTTAACAATACTGTGGATGATAACAAGTCACATAAAATTATTTCTAATTTTGTCATTGTATTACAATTTTTAGTTTAAAGAAGAACATAGTTGGCATTTGTTGAAGTATATAAATTCTCATGGCTACTTTGTTTAAAGTTGACTAATTAATGAATATAAGCATTTCATCATTAAAAATGTATGTATGCATTTCTGCAGAAGGATTCCAAAATACATATTGGCACTAGATATCTAAAAACAACTGTGAGGAAGGAGGATGATCTTTTTCTCATCACACAGTTACGTGGCAGCTTTGCAGAGCCTCCGACTGGTACAGAAGCATGTATAAAGCCAGGGAAGGGTCGTCAAGAGCAACAGAAAGTGTTCTTCTCTTGCTGGGAATTAGTACAGCCTCTTGGCCGGTCTCTCCACCCCTGCTCTGATATGACTTTCACTGTGCTACACATCTTCTGATGCCAATGAGAGTTCCCCATGTAGTGGAGCTCTGGGAGAGAGAGGTAAAGAATGAACAGGGGGTGGGAATCTGTAGTAGTCTGCAGGATCAAATATCTCCTTCAATAGCAGGAAGCAGCCCAGTCAGGGAAAGAGTCTAATTTTGAAGTTGGGTTTTATATTAGTGAATATCAAGATTTAGAGGCTATAAACCCTTAGACAATTTTGATTAGTATGTATCAGTATAGGATGACACAGAGTTATGACTTTTTTTAACTCCCAAGTTAGAAAATATGCACTTATCTTTCTCATTATTGTGCAATCTAAAAATTTATAATTGATATATGACCAAAAAGCAATAAGATGATGTTATTATGTTTTAGAGAGGTTGATGAAGCAAGGTGATTTTACCCAGCAAATCAGTGCTCACTCCATCTGCTTGAGAGGCATACAACATGCAGTGGTTTGCTCCAGGATAGTCAGTGGTTTTCAAAATGTGGTCCCCAGACCAGAAGCATCAGTACTATCTGGAAACTTGTTTGAAATTCAAATTCTTGGGGCCCACTCCAGAGTCAGCAAACTATGTTTTAACAAGACTTTCAGGAAATTCTGACTTGTGCCCAGTGTAAGAACCACTACTCTAGGAATTCAAACATCTGCCTCACATGGCTAAATAAGACATGGTTTTGAGGAGCAGCATTGAATAATTCCCACAATCACATAACCTTTTTGACCATCTCAGCCTGAGTTTATGCCATTCTTCTTCACTTACTGAATGCTATCTGCAAATCTCAATCTTTGAATTTATCACATCATGTTGTCATCTATCACTTGCATATCTGCATGTTGATAGAGACATGGACCCTGTCTTATTCAGCCTTGTGTCACCAGTGCCCAGCACAATACCTGGGACACAGTTATTTTTCAATGATTGAATGATTAGATCAGGTTCAGGGCCTTGGACTTCGCATTTTGGCTCAGTCATTTTACATTTTTGAATCTCAATTTCCTCATCTGTAAACTGAGCCAGTGTGTAACCTCTGGGGCATCCTCAAAGTGCCAGAATTTCATAATTTCAATCAATGAATTGTCCCAAGCAATTTGCTTTTCATTCTCTAGCTAAGCCCAGAGTATTTAATCTGTATTCTTTTCTATTAAAAACTCAAAGCAGTACAGCTTTCAGATTGGGGAACTACATATAAAGATTAAGAAAAAAATATTTTGGAGATGCCTGGAAACCACAGGCAACAGCACAAAGAAAACAGTGCTTATTAAATATTTGTTGAATGAATGAAGGAAGAACTCAAGAAGCTTGGAAGATTCGTTATTTCTTGTGGGAACTCTTGCTGTGAAGTAGAGATAGCTGCTCCTAATCGCAAGCAAAGCTAATAAAACCACAGCATTCATTAGCCAGGAAGTGAACAAGCTCTTCTTGTTGCACACTGATTATGGTCTGAACATGACCCATTCCTGCCTGCCCTGCCAAGTGCTACTTCTGCTTTCCTCCTCTTTCTCTCCTTTATTATTTTTTTTTAATATTTTTTTAGCTGTAGATGGACATAATGTCTTTATTTTATGCTTTGTATGTGGTGCTGAGGATCGAACTCAGGGCCTCACGCATGCGAGGCAAGCGCGCTACCGCTGAGCTACAATCCCAGCCCCTCTCCTTTATTTTTAAATGTCTGACATTTACTAAAAAATTTAGAACTGACAATTACCATGAAAAGCTATCCAAATGAACAATAAGACCCTTCCGACCTATGAAAATGTGATGATACAAACAAGAAGAAAAAGACTCACTTCATAATACTTTGACTCCCTCCTAGTATTTGGGTACTAGCTGTATTATCTGATCTTGTACGAACAACTAACACTGCGCATCCATGCAACTATTCTTGGAAAATACATGATGATCAAACTGGTGTGGCTTCTACCTCTATAAGGAAGCTAGCTAATTTTAAAGTGTTTATTTAAACTCCAGGTAGGAAAAATAGGAAGAATTAGAAGTTATTAAACCAAAAGGATAGTAAAGGTGCAAAAACTTTCTTACTCTTTCTCCCACTTCTATGCTAGTGATAGGGTGCATAGAATTTATGCTTTAAAGAGACCTACTTATTTGCTAGTTTGTAACCCTGTGATTAATATTACCAAATTGGGGGTGTTACACCTTGCACCACTGTGTTTCTTGCTCAAGAAAGATTTTTAATGTAGATCTAGAGCTTCACTTGGGATTCAGTTGCTCTGGAGACACCAGGAAGGATCCTGCAAACCTGGTCTGAACTGGCATTTCTTTCTTCTTTTAGCAGTACTAGGTATTGAACCCTAGAGTGCTTTACCCTTGAGTTACATCCTTAGCACCTGCCTCTTTTTATTTTGATATAGGGTCTTGCTAAGTTGCCCAGGCTGACCTCAAACTTGAGATCTTCCTGCCTTAGCCTCCCAGTCACTGGGAATACAGGTTTTTGCCATCATACCCCTGTATGAACTGGCATTTCTATCTGGTATTTCAGGTGGTGAAACTCTGATCCCACTCCTTCCCATCTGGCTTGTGATCTGTTGTTATCTTATGCATTTTATGAAGTGTACTGAAGATTGGCTATGTGATTTGTGGAAAACAGAGCAAAGTGAAACTGTGGGTTCCCTCATTCAAAAATTGCTAAGAATTTCAAAACAGCAACAGTAGAGTAACAAAGTGAGACTGACTTAAGTGTAGGGCCCTGCGTGGCTTGTGCAGATCGCATACTGAGGACCCTGGCCCTGTGGAGGATAGCATGAGGTTGTATCCCCAAGCACCTCCTGTTCCTCCACCAAACAGGGCAGTTCATCTTTTAATTTTCTTTGTTCATGCTTCCCAGAACAATATCATGAGGAGAAAGGGTAGGATGGGGTGGAGTCCAAAATTTCTAGTCTAATTTCCTCATTTAACAGCTGATACAACTAAGGTATAGTGAGGTTAATGATTCATACAAAGTTACACAACTAATTTCTGGAAGAGCTGGATACAGAATTCATACATCTTGACTCTTAACCCATTGCTCTTTCCACTACACCACAATAATTCAACATGAGAGAGAATGTGGAGGGGAGCAGAGAAAATCCCATCTTTTTAGTTTTTCATCATGCCTGATTTGGTAGTATTTGAATAGGCCCTAGATGCTGAAAATACTGCAGCAACATTATGATTCTAAATAAACATATTAGTACACTATAAAACTAGTATGAGGAAAGCTAATTAAAGTGCTCACTTCAAGCCAGGTGTGGTGTCACATGCCTGTAATCCTAGCAATTTAGGGGCTGAGGCACGAGGATTGCAAGTTTAAGGCCAGCCTGGCCAACTTAGCAAGACCTTATCTTAAAATAAAAAATAGAAAGGGCTGGGGATATAGCCTAGGGTGTGGTAGAGCACTCCTGATTTCTAATCTCTAGTACCACAAAGATAGAAACATCAATCAATCAATAAACAACTAGTGAGAGAAGCTACTAAATTTTTAACTTTTTCTTTTTTTCATGTTCCCCATCGTCTTTTGAAATTTAAATTTATTTTTAACTGGTTCATAGAGGCCCTACTCTTCTGAATCCTATGTGTTTATATCACTTTTTATTTTATTTTTTTTTAATGGGTGATAGCAACTGAGTCTACTGGGGTAAAGAGAAATACCATAAAAGTTTTTCAGATTCTTTGTTCAAGATGCTTATTTAAAATAACCATTTAATGTTTAATAATTGTAGTTTCCTAATTTCTTATTTTTATCAATTTTATAAGGGCAATCAATGAAGAATAATTCTTCCAAGCACCATGCAAAGGTGATATATTATGAGCTATTACCTTATTATACATTTTATGCATATAGTAAATAAAAGCTATCTCAAGCTTATGGTAGGACTAGAGACCAAAAAAGAACTTTATTCACGGTTCATTTTGCTTTCCCATTTCACATACTGCTTGGTTCTCCCCCCACATGCTTAATGACATCCTCCCACATGGTTCTACTTCTTCAGATTAAATGGAACTGTGTCATCCCCTGATAATATCCTATCCCTCACAGACAGCTCCTGCAGAACCCTTCTTGCCTGCCTCTCTCCTGACACATAGAACAAAGAGGATGGGTCCATGTGCTCCTTAATTCACACTACCTTTTCAAACCAGCATTACCTGTTTCATCAATTCACTCATGATTTATTTACCCATTAATATAGTAAGCCCCTATTTCCCAACCATCGATACTTTATGAACCACTGGAACTACTGAGAGAAATATAAAGAAAAGAAAACTTAATTTCTACTCTTGAAGAACCAACACTCTGTAATTGTAAGGTTTTGAAGAACAAAGTTGTCCATTTTCACCATCAGGTTTGGGGACACTGCCTATATAGTTAAAGTAAAATGACACCTGTCTCATGATTACATTTCCCCCAGGAAATGATTGCTATCTTTCTGGAATACTTCATCCCTCAAAAGGTAGTCCATATGGAGCCCTGTCTTCACAGTACTTTAGCTTTTCTACTCTAATAGCACAGATGGATGTGCCTCATACAGCTCTAACCTAGGACAATTCCATCTCTCAGAACCAAGACAGGCTTTCGCTCTCCAGTTTCCACTTTTCCCCATCACTTGATTTCTCATTTCCTTGAAATAGGTACTTCTGTGTGATGAGGGCTGACAATACCCCAGTCCATTTCACCTGCACTGGGTACGGGCTCCTTGGAGTGGGAATCATCTCCATCTCTGCTCCTCATTCTCATACCATGCTTGCACTGCCACATAAAGATCTAGTTCAATTTCTCTACTCACAAAATATCAAAAATCTCTAAACAGATTTATCTAATTATATAGTCTAATGTTTTCACAACAGGATATTCTTTCCTGAAAATGACTGAATTGCCATACACTGTCTACAGCAACTGCTCTAAATTCCCCCTCCTGAAGATTCTAAGCCTACTCCTATGCCATCGCTACTCACTGATCTCTTTTCCCTCGCTACTTCAATGAGTACAACCTATGTGATGCAAATTTACTGTTCTACTCTAAATTTAACCAAATTCTGTCATCATTCTCCCTTTTTTCTTTTGATCTTGCTGCTAAAATAAAGACATATTCTTGACCACTACCATGGTTACCAGCTAAAGTTATTCCCTCACAACTCTTCTGAAAACTTACTCTATGTTTCACCCAGTCTCCATCTCTATTTTCAGCCTTTCTCTTTCCTTCTTTTGCACAGAGCATGTTCAGAAAGCTTTTGCCCTGAAGAAAACTTCCCTGAAATTTGCCATCTTCTTAAGGCATTTTTTTTTTTAAAGGCACCTCTCAATTGTCCTATCTCCAATATTTGACCTAACACTCTGCAACACTGAATTTGGCATTTCAACCTACATAGCATGTTGAATTGTGAAAAAAATAGCTTAATCTATACATATGTTATTATAATCAGTAATGATGATGATGATTATCAATTTCTGTCCTAATATTGTGTTAAGCATTTTATACATATTTCTTATTCACCTACCAATATTTTATTCACCCAATGGAATCTAAGTAGTTAATAACAATGACTGTTCTTTGTTCATTGTATCTTTCATGATGCTTAACAAAATACCTTGAACTTAGTAGAGTCTCAATAAGTGACTACTGATTTGAAGAACTAATGAGGCTAGGTAATTATTAATTTTTAAATTTTGTCTTTCTGTCATTGTGATTTCATGTTCCTCAATGGGGAGCAATCAAGTATTTTATTTCTTTGGAGTTTCTTTCTCAAGCTCTCAGTTCAAATTCTGCACATAATGAACACTTGGACTGAAAAGGAATGAGTGTAGGGTTGGGTGTGATGTCACATGTTTGTAATCCCAGCAATTTGGGAGGCCAAGGCAGAAGGATCACAATTTCCAGGCCAGGCTCTGAAATTTAATGAGATTCTCAAAATAAAAAATACGCCAATCCCAGTGGTGCACGCCTGTAATCCCAGCTGTTCAGGAGGCTGAGGCAGGAGAATCGCAAGCTCAAAGCCAGCCTCAGCAACAGAGGCGCTATGCAACTCAGTGAGACCTTGTCTCTAAATAAAAATAAAATAGGGCTTGGATGTGGCTCAGTGATGGAGTGCTCCTGAGTTCAGTCCCTAGTACCAAATAAAAATAAAATTAAATTAAAAATACAACAACTGAGGATGTGGCTTAATGGTAAAATGCTCCTGGGTTCACTCCCTAGGACCACAACAAACAAAAAATACACACAATAAGAATCTGTATAGGTATCTTAGTGGCTGTGAGCAAGGGATAAATGTTTATTATTTGTTCACTGATTGTTACTCAGTGTAAGAAGAAAAGCAATATGATTGTTGAAGATGGTCAGTTATCAAATAAAGGGAAAAAATCTCTGATAGCTTTCATCTTCATTATACAAACATAAATACTACTAAATCCTCTTCTTCTATAATTAATTTAAAAATGCTAGTGAAAGATGACATGAGATAGAAAACTCAGAGATGCAGGTGGTTATTAATAGCCTTTACAACCACTCCTTCCTAACTTTCATTTTTTACCCTCAAACACAGCAACCAAACAGTGGAAAGAATTTGTCCAACTTGTCATGTAATTTTCCAGGATATCAAAGCAACTTAAGTGCTTAAGTGGTAAGGTCTCTCAAAATGTCCCGGTTGGTCCTTTCATTACAAATTTGTGAAATATTGTATTTTTGTTTACTGAGGTAAATGAGGCACCAGTGTGAAGGGAGGAAACAGTTTACAATGCATTCATTTCTTAACATATAAAAATAGTTTAAGGCTTACTGGTAGATGCAGAGAAACTGGCGAAATAAAGCAAAACAGGCTGAGCAGCATGGCTAGTTAGACGCTGTACTAGGTACTTTAAAAATGGCATGGCATTCAGCCCCTGCAATGAGGCTTTGTACATAGAGGAGTGTTATTTCCACTTTACTGATGAGAAATGAAGGCTTATCAGTTACGCACTCAAGTTCATGTAACAGCTAATTGGTAGAGGCAAAATTCAAATGTAAGTTTCTGATGCTACAATCTGTAGCATTGCAAAATCATTGTCTCTCATATGCAAAATATTTTATATGTTCTTCTTAGAATGTTAAAGATATGTTTAATGACTATAGTTAGAGTTGATAAAGCTAATTATTGACCAAGAATTTTTCTTGTGCTGTGTAAGGTTAAGAATAGCATCCTCAATTGGCCTTGCCCAAATTTCTGGATATAAGGTGTATAGTTTTCCCCGCAGCAAAGGAGGTAAAGATGCAGGTGGTTATTAATAGCCAGAGTACTATGTACTATGTTGTTTGAGTAAATATAACTTTCACACATTCAGAGAGGAAAACATCAGGGGCCTATTTGGATCTTGATAAGCACGTGGAACTGCATTAATGCTAATGATCACCATGCACCTAAGAAAGATCCTCGTTACTACTAGCACATAGATAAACTCGTGTTTATAATGCTCCTAAGTTTTCCCATTTCTCTTATTTTCTTAGAAAACAGTTTTTGGTTCTTTTTTTTTTACACACCCTTGGAAATTTTACCTAATGATTCCATTCTGAATTTGAACTCTATTAATATCTGGGAGTTGTAGGATTCTTTGTTCAAATATATTCTTTATCTTGTATCTCACAGCATTACCATTTTCTTTCTTTTTAAAAACATTAAATCCAGTGAAATTAATCAATTTAGAAAGTTTAAAATAAATCAGAGTTTGCAATCTTTATGTTGTTATAAATCAATTTTGCTCTGCTGTTAATCTAACTTGGTTCTAAAAAGAAAATATTGATACTCTGGACTACTTTTCTTTGCCTTTATAAGTTGATTTCAGGGACTTTACTTGGTAAAGATACTGACTCCCTCTCCAGGTAATGCTTTCTCTTACTGTGGAATTTTTAATTTTTTTTTTTAAGATTGTATTTCTTCTCCACCAAATATTTATTTGTTTGTTTGTTTGTTCATTCATTCATTCATTCATTCATTCATTCATTCTACCAGTCATAAACTCTACCACATGTGTTTACTACTGTATTGGGAACTTTGAGGCAAACAGAATTGTTTTTTTCTTAAAGTCATTATTTTTGGTCATTAATATCAATATATGTTATTTATTCAATTACCTTAACAGTCCTATGAAGTAGATACCATGATGATCTACCCCAATTCTTCATCCCAAGAAAGCTCTTGTTTTCATGAAATTAGGTGAATAGGTGCAAACAATATAAAGAGGAATAATTCAGGCTGTGCACCTTAGGGCTCTGGAATTTCAGAGAAGGAAGACATTGATATGGTTGGATGTACAAAAAGATGACCACATTAAGGATCTATAAGCCAGCCCTGAGAAACAGAAGGGTGAGTAGAACTTGTATAAATGGCAAAAGGTGGGTGAAAGATTAGGCTCTGAAGAGAAAGCATGATCAGAGACTCCCAGGTTGGTGGAAATGTGAGTCCTTTTTGATACCAACAAGCGATCTGGTCAGATTAGGATGGAGTACTGTTGCTATGAAACTGGATGGTACTTAATTTTGAATTGAAGGATTTTGGTTTTGTACTATGGGCACTAAAGAACAATGAAAGGTTCTGACAAGGGACTTGGACAGTGGCTGGGGATGTAGTTCAGTGGCAGAGAGCTTGCCTAGCATGCATGAGGCTCTCAGTTCAGTCTCCAACGCAACCAAAAGATAAAACAGAGGGTGGGGGATTGGATCTTGAGTGAAGAGTTATAGGAAGAATGTGGACTGGCTAAATAGAGGAGGACATGAAGGCTCAAGAAGAGTCACCTAGAAGGCTTTCAAGCATGGAAGACTGCAACAACGAGAAATGAAAATATCTGGTTGGTTACTTCAGATCAGATGTCAAGAATATGTCAAACTAAAAATATTAAGGGGAAATTGTTGTTTGTCTCTTATTCACTCCCTTATTCTTCAAAAGCACTTTTTGATCTAGACTATTCCAAGATCTGTGGTTACAAAGTGACCAACACCATGCAGGTTTATTGCAGGAAGATATTACAGCTTGGAATGACCAAAGAAGAAGGGGGGCCAATAGCTGTATCTTGTTTGTTTGTTTTTGTTTTGTAGTTATGTTTTGTTTTGTTGGTACTGGGGATTAAACCCAAGGTCTCATGCATGCTAAGCAGTCACTCTATCACTCCGCCAGACCCAGCCCCAATAGCTGTATTTTGATGAGTAGGACTTGTGAGGAAAGAATAAGACAACCCATTAAAAAGGAATTTTAACCAAAAAAGAATGTATTATTTCAATTCCACATGTATTTAGCACCCCAAAAGATGCTCAGGGTAAGAACTAAGCTTATGGCTGGTAAGAGATATGTATATATTCTCTACAAGGACAAAGGTATAAATTGAGGGTCACCAGTAAATTCCTAATTACCAATGTGTTCATTTAGCATGCCTACAAGTTTAGTTATTTGAAGATTCTAATTGAGTTGACCATTCTCACCTTTATATACATCTCATTCTTTGCTTCTAAATGTTTACATTTTTTCTCTCTCCTTATAAACTTTTTCCTTTGAATGAATCTGATTTTTCTCCCTACCCACCAGGAGCCCTGGCCTCAACTTTCTATGGGCTTCAATAAATACACTTTCATTTGTAAATCTCACAGTCTTATGATGATAAATACCATCTGAATGTATTTGTATGACTCTCAAATCTCTCTCTCCAGCTTTAACTTCTTGGGTTTCGATGCCTCATATCCAGTGGGCAGATACACACACACACACACACACACACACACACACACACACACACGAAAATCCTTATGTCTGAAGTTAGGTTCAAGATTTTCTTAAAACTGCCCCCTTCTTCTATAGATACAGAAATACCCAGTATTTTTATATTCTAAACATGAATCTTGAAGCTTCTTTACCTCTGTCATCAGAAAATCAGTTGTTAAGAAGTTATGTTGCTAATTTCCCCACTGTGTCCACCCTAGGAAAATATTTTTCTCACTTCACATCTTAATAACTCAATAACTATAATAACTTCCAGTTGGTCTTCAGAGTCTGTTTTTCTCCCATGGACAGGATGGTAGTATAACATGACCCAAATTATTTTTTTCTGGTGCTTTATATTCTCAAACAGCTGGCTTCAACTTAAATGTCCAACTTTATTTTCCACAAATTGCCCCTAGGACCCTTTGATTCTGCCAAATCCTACTCACTCTCCTCTGAATAGATATCCTTCTTTCCCTTCTGGGTTCATGCATTACTCTTCTAGAAATCCATTCTTCACTCCTCTATGACTACTGAAAATGTACTTAGCTCAATTTCTACCTCCTTCATAAAATCTTACATGAACACCTACCTCATATGTCTCTCCTAATTGTGTAATTCAAGTAACCATGGTTCCTACCACTTTTTGCATACTTATCATGTATTTTTCCTTATTGTTCATTATTTTTTCATGTGCATTGGGCTTATCTTCTAAATTTAATAACCAAGCCTTAGTCTTCCTGTCCCATCTTTTCCCACACATGCACACAACAGTGAATATATTGAAGACACTCAATGAATACTTATTGATTTATTTATTGACTGAATACATATGAACCATAAGGAACAGAACATATTATGAGAAAAGGACATCTTAAAGCCTGCTGAAAGGATGTTCCAGATTGATTTTTAAACATTCTGGGTAGGAACAATCTTTATTAACCTCACTTTAGACTTTAGGTATATACAACATCTAGTAAATTGTCACCTTCTGAGATAAATTCTCTTTTGTGACACTTTAAATGCTTAAAAAGGAAATAAAAATCAGCTTTTATTTATGCTCAAAGCTAAAATTTAACATTTATTTTTAAAAGGAATGTGAGGCTCATTCTGCCCTCTGAGTTGGAACATTACAGAAAGTATCTAATTCTTGATATCTTTTTATTATTAAATTTTTATATGAAATTATTTGGTCTTTTTCTATTTTACCTGGTGATAGTAGCCTGGCAATATAGACTATTAAAACTAGAAATGTTCTTAGCAAGCAACTAATTTAACCTATTCATTTTATAATGGTGGAAACTGAGTTCCAAGGAGGGCAACTAACTTACTCAAGGTTATGATCCAGTTATTGCCAAAGATAGATCTAGAAATTAAGATCATTAGTTCCTAATTCTATACTTTTTCTATAAATGCATAATGTATAATTTCATTTTTGTACCTTAAATTTACATTATCCAAATGAATAAAAAATGACCATAGTTTTTCATATTTCTCTTATTTTACAGCCAAGAAAATGAATTAGTGCTTTTTAACTTATTAAAAAGGGTGTTCTCAGTAGAAACACAGCATGAACAGTTTATTATGATGTATGTCAAAATAAGGACCATGAATATCATCTTGATTACTGACATTTCTTAAACTTCACAAAAGTGCAATTTTTTTCAATGGTGAGTTGAGAGGAAATAGTTATATGAGTTTTGTTTTTGTTTTTGTTTTGGAAGTTAATTTTATATTGGTAGTGTGGACAATTGTTTGAAACACCTAAAATAATTAGTCTCATCCGGGTAAAGAGAGGTAAACATAATGAGCCAATATAAATTTGAGGTGGTGACATGACAATGTAAGGGAAGACACCATTTCGTTTTTGGGAAAACAAATCGAGTGTCACAATTGTCCTTTACCTCTGTTCTGTGGCAGCAGTAGCACGGTATAACTAAAAAACAGTTACTGTTTTTCACTGCCATTTTTCAGCCTTATTAAAAAAAAAAAAGTTAAACCATCAATTTTTCTCTAAAACTTCTGCCTAGTAAACATTATTTAGAGGGCTAACAGATGCAGAGAACTAAAAGTGGAGAGAAAATTAAAAAGAACTCAGATGATTAATTTTTGTGAGGAATGTTCATGGAAATTTGGCTTTCTGAAAAATTTTTTTATAATCTGCATTATACAGTATCATTTGAATTCTCAATGACTGATGTCAAGTGGTGGCTAGTAGAGACCTATCATATTCTAATTTTAAAATTATTTTTGTAGTCTTTTAAAGTAAAAATTACTACTAGAAATTCACCCAACTCTTTCTGTGAAAAGATCCATTCATATAGCTCAGTAGTCTTCAGCTTCAGAGGCAAAAAAAAAAAGGAGTATATAAGAATGAAAAACATATATATAAATGTGTTATCTAAGAGTCCAGATAAACAATGAGTAGCTTTTAAAGACCAATTTCTTTTTTTCTTAATAAATTACCAAAATGTAGAAATTTCAGATTTGGAACAAAAACAGAGAAATGAAAAGTCTGACTATTTAAGTCATGAAGTTGCAAGTGGATGGATCAGCG
>PVHX01003390.1:60000-67500 GCA_004024805.1 Geosciurus inauris
CCTGGACCATCTACAGAGGCTTGTAACATCTCACTATTGTGCCAGGTATGCTCCACTCCACTCTCCCTTATCTCATCCTCCTCTTCCTCTCTTGGAAGCAGAGCTTGGCTCACGTGTGGGGAGGACTCATGGTTGGGCACACCGGCTGGACTTGTCTCCTGGTCCAGAGGGTTAGCAATACTGTCATCCTCAGCAATGTGAAGCTTGTCCTCTTCATCTGTTTCAGAACCTGTGTCTACTACATTGTCATAGTTCACCACTGCAGAAGAAACACAAAACATATACTCTCTAAACACTGTTGAAAAAATCAGTCTCCTGTAATTGTTTAGTTAAATGGAAAATAATTAATATTTTCATAACAGAATTACTCAACCATGTCAGGAAAATATAATTAATATCCTTCATGTTTTAGCACTTTTATTCTTATTTAATTATAGCTGGGTGAACTTTCTGATTTTAAAGAATTTTTTACTAAAAAGATGGGAAATTTAAAAAAAACCAACCAAAGCATATACACTTGAAATATACCTACATTGCATATGTAAAAAGATGTATTGCAGTATGCACTTTCAATACTTTATGCAAACTTATAAAGTAGATCTACAATTGACAATTTTATTAGCTCAGTGACATGACGTGTTTACTATATAATGTTTTACTATAAATACAAGATGACTTCACTATATTAACTGTGATTTTATTCCTAGAAACAGTACACACACACACACACACAATGTCCATCTATTTACCAAGATACACAAACACATACACAAACCTGCTCAATCTGAAATGTTCACTCTTGCTTCTATGTCAACCGTCATGTGCTAAGGCCATTTATATCCCAATCTTTTAAGCAGAAAATGAGGAAAAGCCATATCTTCTGGGCCATTAATACTACTATTGAGATGTCTTCATAGTGCCATAATTACAGAAGATTTCAAAGTGACACAGGCAAGACCAACACAAATGTTCAAATAACTCACAAGAACCGGCGGGCTGCTTTTGCAGCCCTCAGTCCCAGCAATGCTCAGTAGCTTTTCTTAAAATAGACAGCCTGTAAATAAGGTCTGTGAACTCAATTGAAGGTGGCTGTTTCTGAATTAGTCAGCCCTCACAGGCTCTCGGCCTACATGCTAGTACATAAATTGTCCACTTTACCACCAGACAAGAAAGATTAGAGTAATAAACACGGGGCATTAGCTCAGCTAGAGAAACACACCAGCCGTTACGCACACACAGGATTGCCAAGAACTGTTAACCCAACTCTCCAGAAACACACACAAAAAAACAAGTTAGGACCATGACATCATGGGAACAAGAGGGAGAGAGAAAGAAAAAAAAAAAGCCGGTAGAAAAAAAAAGCGCAAACAATTTTCAGGTTCATTTTGATTTCTCTGCGCCTAATAAAGCAATCCTCTGCTAAGTTATCAACTGAGCTATCTCAAGTGGCTCTTGCCAGCTATCGGATTATACAAAAGTGGCAGAAAAGGAGGAAAAAAATGAAAAGGATTGTGTGTCAGGTTCATAATGCTTTTGGAGAATTCTGGAAACATGTCTAGTTACAAATTTTAGTCAGTCATATCTGTTTGCTTTGACAGGTTCCCAGGGAGTAAAAAAGGAACAAAAAGAGAGAGATTTTTTTTGTCATGTGAGGCTGGGGACAAAAAGATTACACCGTGCATATCTGCTCATAATATGATCTTTGTATAATCCGCGGGTCTGCACTTGCCTTCCGAACAACTGCACAACAGGTGCAAATTAAAATGAAAACGGCAGCGGAGCTGGGCAAACAGAATCTGCTGACCTGGTTTGAATACCAATTGACGGGGGAAACAAAACCTTTTCAAGAGGTGTGACCACAAGGGCTTAGGCAAGTTCAGGCTGGGTAATGCCCTCAGATCTACAAAAAGAGAGATATTCGAACATCTCTGCTCTAGCTGTGTGGTCCAGATATACCTTAGTACAATCAATAATGTGCTGCTTTTTTTTTTTTTTTTTTTCCTAGTGACTGAGATTTAACCATTTCTTAGCAACAAGCAGAAGATTCTTTACAAATTTTCTGAACGCTGAGTGTATGGGGGGGAGGGGGGTCTACAACAAAAGCTCCTAAGGCCTGGGAAGCTTTCAACCCACCTCCTAAAAACTGATCTCTGGGCACAGGATGAATAAAGAAAGGTCCAGAAGGAGTGAATAAAATTATCTAAGGCTGGACAGGCATTAAAAGGCCTTTATCCTGGAAAAAAAAAAACCATGCCTTTTAAGGTCTTTTTCTGCATGGACCACAATATCCCGCGCGACACGTAAGTGTTCCTGCAGCAATACAATTGAAATATTTTCTTGTGGAAAAAAAAAAAGAGAGAGATAAATGATTTATGAACAGCCCTTGAGGAGTCCCAAATATCAGAACAATCTAAACAAGCAATGAAGTCATGTCTCACCATATAGGGTCAGGAGTATAGCATCCATCACCTTCACAGGCCAACAATACTTCACAACCTTTAGGGTTCATGCTCACAAATAGTAGTAAATACTTTTAAACTAAATAAATAACCGCTGTCAAGTTCACTTACAGAAGCAGTATGCCATCTTTTCCAGAGCTGTGTTAACTAGGATATCCACTCCCATAAGCCATTATGCTGGTGTGCCATCCCCTCCCTCTTTTTTTGTTAATCCAGGTAAAATAATTCATAACAAACTTAGCTTTTATATCAGAATTCAAATGCAATCATTTCATTTTGTCCTTTCAAGTTGACCTCCTGGCAACCAATATTAAATCCACTGATATAGATATTGCTCTGTGTTCCCCACCCCATCCTCTAACCCAGGATCTTAATCTAAGCATTTCTCTCAAGTCTTGTCAGTAGATTTGCTGAGTAAAAGTATTGGGGAAATTTTCATTACAAAATATTCTTACTATGGAATGGTCAATAATGATAAGCCTAACTCCATTCACATTATGAAATACAAATAGCCTCATTTTCCCATTTGTTCCCGTTTTGATCCTTTGTCACTACCATCATCACTGGCCTGAGATCTTAATAACTTACTTAACTTTTCTCTGCAAAGAAGAGGTTCAGTTTTGTATAATAACCAATGTATACTTGTTTTAAATGAGGGTCATTGAGCAGAATATACCAAAAAAAGCATCTATTTTTGAACTTAAGATACATACTTTTTTTTTCAGGGTTCAAAGCATAGAACCTCCTACAGACTTTAGCAAGTTCTATTTGGTCCTTACATTGGGTCAAATAAAGCACCCCTAACGTTGAGTCTCAGCACAATTTTATACATGTGTTGGAGCAACATGGCTGGCACAAAAACAGACGGTTACTTCAAAACCACAAAGAAGTGGGAGCCCAAAGAATTCCTTTCTGCAATTCAATAAACAAGAGGAAAGATGTACTGTTTGCTGGCTGAAAATAGACACTAATTTTACATCTGTCTCTGAGGCACAGCAAAAAGCCAACTAAAGAGCAGTAATAAATGTCCAAAAACAGCATCAGAATCCAAAACTCTCACAGCAATCTTCAGAGGAATTAATTACAATTCTGTGTAACAGTTGCATTGGCAAAAGGCACCCATAATTATATACAGGTACTGTACTGTATTACAGGGAAATTTGCCATGTGATACCATGTTTACATGATAATTGATGGATAAGATAAAACTATTTGCATATGAAGTGCATATGAATTATTGGCATGGCTCACCATTTTATGTGGAATCATATTAAAGTTTCATTTTCTCTAAAACTGTATGTGTAATATGGGGTTACCAAAGGGTATAAAGCTGATACTTAAATTTGCTTTATAGCAAATGGGCCTGGAAAGATATATCTGAATATGCATTACTAAAAACCTATATTTAAAAGGCTGCATAGTTGATCTATAATAAGCATTATTTTCACTTCACCAGATTACATTATATTAAATCCTCTCTATTCTTCCTTCCAAGTAAACAATACTCTAAATTGTATCACTATGACAATTAATTTTACAGTCATATGCAAAACAAATAATGATTTCTCTTTATTGTCTACAGCTATAACTTTTATTTTCAGATTTTTGTATTCTAGTGACATGTAAAAGAACAGTAGCAAAATGTGACATTTTTATAATGTCCATACCTGATGGAAAATTTCAGCATTTGCAAAAATGGCCTATTATAGCATTTAAACATTGCTGATAATTAGCTTGACATTTGAAATACCAGAACTGTTGTTTTGAAGATGCCCTATACAATGTTACCTAACTAACCCCTTTTCCTGCTTGTATGCTTTCTCTACATTACTCTGTCAGTTACAGTACAAATAAGATATCAGTAGCTAATGCATTAATGTGCAAAAGAACTGATGTGAAAGGGCAATACTTCATCTTCACCAGAAGCAGAAGTTTTATTGATGTAAAGGAAAATTACATATGCAGATTATAGACAGTTAATTGTTAATAAGGCGGTCAACAATGATTTCCTATAACTCCACTCAAGTTAAGTGTGCCAATAAGTCTTCCAATGCCTTCATCAAACATTTATTAAATACCTACAATACCTACAATGTGGTAAATTCAGAAGATACAGGGAGGTGCTATTCTCACCTCAGGAAGCTTACATTTTATTTGGAGAAACAATCATAAATTGTCATGCTAGAGGGATCCTGAAATCAAATCTTGACATGTGACAAAAGAGATAATCTAGGCTGATGGAGGTCAAATGACTTGTCAAAGGCAGCACAACCAGTTGGTGCAAAGCCAAAGCTAGAAGGCCCTTCTCTGAGCAGAAAACAACCACACAGAATGATACATAATAAGACAAATTCCCAGAGAAGAATGCAATCTAAATTTAAACTTCACAAGTTCAGAGTAAAGGAAAAGAAATCCCTGGGACTTTTTGGAATTTTCATGTCACAAAATGGAGATTGTTGCTTAATTTTAAATTGTTTTGATGATTGTTACTTTCATGGATCCCCTTAATTTGAGTTATAGAAGCCTACCAATTTGATCAATTACCAGAATCTAACAATACACCCATGTTTCCTGCAATAGTTTGAAAACAATAGAAATAAAGAGGCAGTTCACAGAATTACGAGCTTGATGACTTGCCTTCGTGTCCCAGCACCAGCATGTAACCAGCTGTGTGGCCTTGGCCTATCACCCAAGGAAACTTGGTACAAATGGGTGAAAATAATGATAATGGGTTCCTTGTTAATGAGATTGTTACAAGAGCCTATGAAATTGTATGTGTGTGGTACTTTGTAAAGTGTGACACACTAACATGGCATGATGTGACTGTTTTAACCACTGAAATAATAACAAAGTTGGGCCACTGCGCTAGTGTCTGCTGCTTCCAATGTGTGGAAGCTAGGGGTGAAAAAGATCTGACTGTATGCCAGTCACAATTTTGGTGTTGGTTACTCATTTAAAACTTGATTTGCAAAGGTATTCTCAAGTGGGTGGGGGGGCCCTGATGGGACGGAGCATGCTGAATCCTTCAGTTAAGATGTCATACGGACAGGCAACCTTGTTTTTAAAATGTCTCTGCTAATAATATGGATTAGAGTTGAAACAGAGTCCTTTGGAATTTGTGAGTTATTTGGTTTCCTAAATCTCTTGTACTTTAGATGCTTGGAGATCATTTATGTTTGGGCCAGTGGATTGAAGGCCTCATCGGGTTGCTTTCTTAGAATGCCCTTCTGTGTGGCTAAGTGCAAGGGCTTCTTAAACTTTTCACATGGACCTTGGCCTTTATTCCTCTCTCCCTCCCCCAGCTCTTGCTTTCCAGGTATGTGCTATTGAGGACAAGATGTGGCTCCATTTCAAGAATTTTTATCCAGTGACTCTTGTTTTCTCAGGGAAGATTTATCATTGAAACCCCTTCCTTATCACAGTTAACTTGTTACCTCTGCACTTGAGTGAGCAAAGATCATAGGACCAGATTCAAGGTTCGATTTCTCTTTTAATAATGGGGTTTGGTGACAGGTACAACAAGGCAAAGAGAAATTTCAATCCAGGATTTTCTTCTGAATGTGAACATGTTTCACTGAAGTACATGAGCTTTAATTTCTCAATTAAAAGTGGAAACAGCTTAACTATCACTGAGTTGAAAGAAAGATGAATTAATGCTAGAAAGAAGAGACCATGCCAATTTTATATATTCAAATGGAATGTGCTATTCGGTACAAAACAATATTATAAAGGCACTACTATTAACATACTATAGCCAGCCTTTATACAAACTAGCTTGGTCATTTTAATTTTTTATCCCAGGAACATTCAAAGGCATTAAACCCGCATTATAAATTAATGAGTTGTAAAATGTCAGCTGATAAAACAAAAGCAGTTTTGAGTATAGGGATAAAAATGTTTCCATTTCAGATTAGCTATGTAAAAAATATGCATATTAAGTGAAATGGGAGAGGAATATCTGCCATGCCCAGGTTTCAGTGGGGGAGGCCTGTTCTGAGGCGCCCCAACTTCCTGGTTACAGGAGCGTCTTGGGAAGATGGCAGCCGCTCATCCCTCGTGGAAGTACTGGCAGCTTCCCTTGCACCTGGGAGAGGTTTTCACATTTCAGTATGGGAGTGATTTTTTTTTTAAGCTTCGCATTTTCATAAATTTGAGGCTCTGGATAAGCTCCCATGTTCAGGTAATAACATCTTAGTTACATAACTAACTTCTTCCTTAATATGAAGAAAAATAAAAATAATGGCAAATAAAAATAAAGGCAAGAATCCTTCCTTCACCAAGCCATCATAAAAACAGATATTGGCTAGAGAATTTATAACAGTAGATTCAGTTATCTTTGAAGAGAAGACATGGTATTCCTAGGTCATCATGTTCTAAGTGAAATTCATACTTGCCCAATGACTTCACATTTGTTTATTTTTTATAAAAGCAAACATATGCAAGTTTTCCTGTGTATCTAGGACTCATAATGGTTCTCATTGCCTGACTCAATTCCTACTAAGGAAACTAGTCATTGTATTGATGTTTCAAACACACACATACCACCACCTCTCCCTTATTAGTGAGTTTTTGTATTTGTAATTTCTTTTCTTTCTTTCTTTTTTTTTTTTTTTTGTACTGGGGATTGAACTCAGGGTACTCGACCACTGAGACATATCCCCAGCCCTATTTTGTGTTTTATTTAGAGACAGGGTCTCACTGAGTTGCTTAGCACCTCGCCGTTGCTGAGGCTGGCTTTGAACTCGCAATTCTCCTGTCTCCTCCTCCCAAAGTGCTAAGATTACAGGTGTGCGCCACCGCGCCTGACTTGTAGTTGTAATTTCTATCTTAGAATTTTTCCAGCTTTACTGTCTACATCTGTAATATGCCTACACTATAATGATACAGTACTTAGCCAATCCATATTCCAAAACACACGTCAATAATTCCTTTTGGTGGCTGGGAATGTCTAGAAGCACTTTCATCAACAAGCCACCTTGATGGCATGCTGAGGGAAGACCCCAGAACAGTTGCTATGCACAGGTACTTTCATGCATCTATT